>BHDV01012478.1:178357-252904 GCA_005406045.1 Adoxophyes honmai
ATTATGATATAAAATTTTATAACAAACATTTTCGGACTTCCAATAATCGAAGTTGCAATTTTATGTGAACTTTGGCGCACCCCCATTTGATATTTACCTACCACGAGAAATAAAACGGATAGGTACATATATTACACATTACGCCTGTATTCCCAAAGGGGTAGGCAGAGCATTGATACTCAACATAACAAAGCCAAAACCACGACTATTTCACGTTTAGTAGCCATTTTTAGCATAGATAGTTTTAGGTTTTAACAGATGGAAGAGGTATAATAGTGACAAGAGGTCACCGACAGAGTTGCAGATTAAACCGATTTCCTTAGTTGCCTCTTACAACATCCATGGAAGAAATAAACGGAGTGTAAAGCTAAGCGTCCACAGATCCGCATCGCACACATCGGACGCATCGCATTTTATGGCGAAATGCGATGCGTACGATGCGGACAGGTAGACGCACTTGCATGAAATTCTATACAAAGAATATTAAAATCCGTTGCGTGCGATACGTCCGATGCGTACGATACCGACAAGTGGACGCTTAGCATTACTATACTAAGCCTGACACCACACATGCAATAACGAAGGGTCATACATAGGTAAGGGTCTAGTAGGTATTAGCTTACACTATCATGAAACCACAGACTTATATCTAAATAGATACCGCGAGTTCCTGCATTTGTATGAAAACCAAGCGTGTCACTTTTTGTCTACAGTAGGTAACGTCACATGAGCGCTTTAGTGATGGGAATTGATAGTCCCAGTGAAACCCATTCAAAGGTGACGCCGCCTTATTCAAGTTATTCTGTCTCTAGACAGTTAAACCTAGTCTAAGTGGTATAAAACTAAATGAAATCGCGTCAAAGGAAGAGCATTGCTCTCCCTTTTGGATCCATTTTGGTACGCGAAGTACATACACTTGAGGCATCTATTTCGACGTAAATCTGTGATGGAAACCCTAATACTATTTGGCACTAAACACCTTTCGGGTCTGATGTAGCCCACTAATCAGCCGCAAGAGCAGCCGACTGCAGGTGAAATGTGCACTTTGTGGTATTGCACCACTAACAGTGGCCAGAGAGGACAGCCTGTGGAATGGGAAATTGGTAGCTCGTTTTTTTTAGTTGGCATAATGGTACACAAACTAGGTTGTATACAAAAAGGAGCAGAATACAAAACCATTATTTCATGATTTGTAGGCGCTTTTAGCACATAACTAGCGTAGTTAAGCAATTAGTAAGTTGGCTAAAAATAACTATTTAGTCAGTGAGATAGATTACTAAAACACGTGTTTTTTTATATTATTAGACATTACGTGAATAAAGCGCTTAAAAGTTTCGAATAATTTCACTAGTTAAGTCACTACTTACGTGGTACAATTTTTACCAAAGTACTAAAAGCCCCCACTCTGGATGTCTGATGATCTTTTAATAACCACAAAAACACGAGTCATTTTTTTTTCATAATGTAACGAACAAACTAATTATAATCATAATTATATTTGTAACCCAGTTGAAATCCTTATGACGATGTTTAAAGATAACTGAACAGGCTGTACTTTTTCTAAGACAGCTTGAAAGTAAACACTTTTCACTGCCAGACACCATTAAATTGATTAAAAGCTCTCGTGGAGACGAATTGAACTTACCAAAGCTCTGAAAGACCGCATTGGGAACTTTGAAGTGAGTTATGCAGTTTAGTTACTTGGTTTCGCTTTGTGGGCTTGTGTATGAAGTTCACAATTAGCTTACAGTGAAAATACTGGAAAGCTGGCCTCTACGTACTACATAGTGCCTTTTTGGCATGTTCTCATACTTGTACCTAATTTTTAGTGTTTTTTGGCTTTGTTGAATACCTAAAGTAAGTAAAATAAACATGACCATTGTCGGGCTTAAAAAAAACCTCTCTTTCTTCCGTGTGCCGTGTAGGCAAATATGGAAATAGGTTAAGGTGAACTTTAGGACAGGCTACCCGAAACTATTATACCTCTTTTGTCTTTTTTAAAACGTAAAAATTCTGCTAAAAATAACTACGAATCGTGAAATAGACATGGTTTTCTAATTAGGTAGGTATATGACATTGTGTGAGCTCTGCTTAACGAATTTGGGAATACAGGTGTGATGTATGTATGTGTGTATGTATCTTCATTAAATAGGCAACTGACCAGTTTAGGCTTCGTAGTTTTAGTCCAGTCAGTCAAGACAATCAATTCACTATAATTCCAAAAGTTTTCAAACTTCGGTCTAGTGAATGGTACATTGAGACAACTATAAATCTCATTTTGCAACCTTGTCCGCAGTCCGGAACATTGTTAAAATTGCAATTTAATTAATTTTTGCTGTATGGTCGTGAAAAAAATTCCTAAAGTTCTGCAAAGTTGGAGTTGTGTTAAATATACTATTTTACATCACGTGTCAAATTTGCAACCAATTCAAGTGTACGGAACATTTTTTGTTATTAAAAGTTAATGTTTTTCTTTATTAAATTGAAGGAAAACGTTCCAAAAGTTCTGCAAACTTGACACATACATCGGAAAAATATACCGAACGGTTGTATAAATTTGCAACCTTTTTGGTCGACCGGAACATGTTTATTTATAATTAATTCATTTTAAATTCGTGGTCATTTTTTGAGCAAGGCTGTCTCGGAAAAATTACAAAAGTTTTGAAACTTGGTTGCAAACTTCGAAAACATCTATTCTGATGCATTTACAAATTGGCAAAAAAATTTTTTTAAAACGAATTATAAACAAACATGTTCCGGTCGACCAAAAAGGTTGCAAATTTATACAACCGTTCGGTATATTTTTCCGATGTATGTGTCAAGTTTGCAGAACTTTTGGAACGTTTTCCTTCAATTTAATAAAGAAAAACATTAATTTTTAATAACAAAAAATTTTCCGTACACTTGAATTGGTTGCAAATTTGACACGTGATGTAAAATAGTATATTTAACACAACTCCAACTTTGCAGAACTTTTGGAATTTTTTTCACGACCATACAGCAAAAATTAATTAAATTGCAATTTTAACAATGTTCCGGACTGCGGACAAGGTTGCAAAATGAGATTTATTGTTGTCTCAATGTACCATTCACTAGACCGAAGTTTGAAAACTTTTGGAATTATTGTTAAATTTTCGATTTCGGATGTCAATTATGACTGGACTATTTAAACAAACCTTATCCCCCTAAATAAAGTCAACAAAAGAATCGGTATAAAAATGGATTATATTTGAAACTTTTCGCATTTATCAAACGAGTGGGGAAGAGGGGACTAGAATAGCTTCGACCTTATTCAAAAAGGGTAAGGTGATCTTAAAAATACTGAAAAGCCGAAAGCTAAGTTTTTAACTAAAACAGTTGCAGGGATTTTAAACATAAAACTACCGTGAGACTCACTCATAGTGAAATAACGGATCTACTCACGTTTTTAAACCGAGATTAGCTCGACATGTTTCGAATCAACCCGTGACCCATCATCTGCGCACTGTCAGTGCGCGTCTATCCGCCACCGTGGCGCGTAGCTTCAGATGTTATGATAAAAAAGTCTGTGAAGTTAGACCTCCCGCCACAGAATGTTCTATTTAAAGGACAAAAATATCATAATAAGTTTGAGGATGGATGGAGGATGTCCTTTCGAATAAGGACACTGGCCGAATTTTCAATGTCAAACCTTTTTGATGACTTTTAAAAATAAAAGCCATTTAAGCCGTTGCTTTCTTTGCGGTTATCCGTGGATTTAATTTAGCGGAATGATTTCGGATAGCCTAATGTATTTTAGCGGATGCTATTACTGGAATAAGTTAGAACGATTTTAAGATTTTAAATTTAGGACTATTATTCCGCGTGGTGTCAAGATAGAATAACACCTCTCCATTTCTTCCGTGGTCGTAAGAGGCGACTAATGAAGTAGATTTAGGTATGCTTCAGGCGACAGGCTAGCAACCTGTCACTATTCTACTTCTTCCATCTTTGCAAGCCTAAAACTATGCTACAAGTGGCTGCGAAGCGTGAATTAGTCAAAGTCATGGTTCTGTCTATGTCACGTTTTATATGCTCTGCCTACCTCCTCTGGGAACATAGGCGTGATTGTATGTATGTATGTACTTACATACATAAACATCCCGCCCTATTTCCTGCGGAGTAGGCAGAGACAACAGAGTGGAGCACTTCTATTCTGACATACTTCTCTCGCTTCAGTCACATTCATCCCTTTCGTCTTTCTTGCTGGACGGTTTCGGGTACTTCTAATTTGGCTTTATTTTAACGTAGGTACTTAGTAGGTTTCCTTTCTACCACTACTTACTATACTAATATTATAAATCGGAAAGTGAGTTTGTTTGTTTGTTTGTTGGTTTGTTCCGCTTTCACGCCGTAACTACTGAAACGATTGCTTTGAAATTATGCAGACGTAAAGTTAGAAGTCCGGATTAAATAATAGGGTACTTTTTATCCCGGAAAAAAAGATGTTCCCGAGGGAATATTCGCTTTATACCGCAATATAACCGAATTCCACGCGGGCGAAGCCGCGGGCGGAAAGCTAGTTATTTATAAATGGTTAACTGTCGTGTCACAAAAGACCTTTATGTGGTACCGGGTTAAAAATTCCGTTTTACTATTTTTTCCCGTAGATATTGTGAGAGGAAAGGATATTTCCTTTAATAATGTATGTAAATAGTCTCATTTTAATTATAAATATTACGAACCTAAAATATGCTAAAGGTAGGTACAATGTGTAAAATATTCATGGTTTTGTCAGTGTAAGGTTTTGACCTTTTTACTAATTTTCACTACCTCTTAACTTCCCGTTTCTTCCTCTCTACAAAATCATTCTGCTCCTCCATGTTAATTCTTCTTGACTTACCTGAAAAAGAAAAAAAAATTCAGTATCTCATACAAATATCTCACATCTTTAATCGATTCGACTCTGGGAAAGGCTTAGTGTATTGTGGGCCATGAGCTAGCAACCTGTCACTGCAATATCACAGTTCACCATCTGGTTAGACTGAAAATGCTAAATGTGGCACTGGATTTTTTCAATTCATGTCGGCGACCATGTCAATCGAAGCCGGCCGATTTAGCCCGACATATCTGGCGACATCGCGCGACTTAGCATGTCGAGCGAAGTCCGGCAACGTCGCGCTACTTCACCCGACGTTGCTGGGGACACGTGTCGTGGGACATTTGTCCCCTAGTGTATCCTTGGCTTAATTTAGCGAATTATATACAGACGGGATCACGGGCATTGGCTAGCGAATTATACTTGCGTGGGAATTAAATTATTTTATTACACCTATTAACAGTTTATTGCTCCGGTTAGTGCGAACTTGGAATTTGGCTTTCGAAGTGTTTCGTGCATGAAATTTTAATTATATAAAAGTAAAAGTGCTTTTATTTTCTTCAGCTATTATATTTTGGAATTTTGTTGCGCCTTTTTGAAATTTGAGCTGAAATGCAAGCTCTATTTCTATTTTAATTCTATTAAAACAAACTTGATGCTATAAGTCAACTTTTTTACATACCTACATACAGCACGCCTGTATTTCCAAATGGGGTAGGCAGAGCATACGAAAAGCAAAACCATGACTACGTAACTTTTTATTGTAGTAGTGGCCTCTATATTTCTTTCGCAAAGGCTTTGTTTCTACTACAAAATGACCGTATTAACATACGGCAGCACCTTTTTTTGTAAGTAAGACGACTACAATTTTAAACCTAAATAAATAAATAAATGGTACAACATTCTTGGTCCCTTGAGGTCGCAATTAACTAGGTTTCTCTGTAGTAATACGTACAGAAGGTCCACTCCCGAACAAGTTTAAGCGTAAAACATTGCTCTATTTCTACCGTTAGGTACCTGCTAGCAACAGAACATTCACAAAATCACGGAGCGACCCTAAAATGCGGAGTGGACCTCCAATCCAAAGTAGGGGAGACTGGGGTCAATAGAAACGCGGGTCATTTGAAACAAGTCAAATAACTCCGAGATGAATAGAGTCAGCGGTTAGGGTCCAAGGGAGAAAAGAACCGGCAAACCTATACGAACCTGTCAAACTTTGTGTATCGCGGTTCGAAGCCCGTCCGACATTTTTAGGTGATCATATTACTTTTTTTGGGGCAAAAGTAAGTTTTTTTCGTATTATTTTTTTGTCTCTTGATAAAAAACCATTGGTAGCATGTGCCTTTGAACTAAACTATTATAATGAATTGTTATTATAGGTGAAATTATGCTGGTTTGTGTATACCTACAGTATTCCTTTATTTTTTTATTAATTTAATATTTACAAGCATGTAAATGGGGCAATTGAAACAAAAAAAGTTGGGGTCAATTGAAACATGTCTAAGTGACGATTGCACGTGTTTTGAGCATGCGATGTGTCTTACAGCTGTTTTAAATAAAACTCAAATAATCCATATACCACCAAAACCAGGCTTTTCCCAACTGCTCCACCAAAAGTAATGCCAAGTGGTAAGGAAAAAATAAAGTCTATCATAGATGGACATGCTTGAAAATGAAGAAATCTGGAAGAAAGGAGAAAACAAAAATTGCTTGTTTCTGCTTTGTTTCCATGGAAAACTACGAAAATAGCTAACCCGGATAAGATTGGGTGAAAATTCTGGCTATAATATTTGGGCACATCAGGCTTGCAGAGCTAATGATCATCAATAATGAATTATTCTCTTTTGGTTTTGCATTTTGTTACCTACATTTTATCCAATTTGTATCTTGCAAAATGCCTGATGTTTCTTAAGTAATATTAATACTCTAAAATACTTTAGAAATTTAACATTTTCTTTGAAAAAAATGTATGTTTTATTTCACTCTCTCAAGTACAAAAAATTACATAATTATTATGTATAATTAGAAGATTTACATTGTGATATGATTCCGAACTAGGATATTTCATAATAATGATCATAATAATAAATAAATATTTTTCGTAGTTATTTCAACTACCGCCCCCTTTTGTTTCATTTGACCCAGGCTTGGGGACGTTTGAAACAATTTTCGAGATTTTTTAAAAACGCTGTAACTTTTTATTAGTAGTTCATGTAGCCCACTACACTATTCCAACATATAGTCAGATAACTTGACTATTATTAAAACCAATACAGCAACTGATTCTTTCGAAAATGAGGGTAGAATACCCGATTATGTGAAAAACGTTCCAATTGACCCCAGTCTCCCCTACAGGTCATACCTGACGCAGTCCTGGGCGCAGTCCCTTAGCCGGCAGTAGCTGCAGCTGCACGAGGAGTAGCAGGACCCGTCGGAGTCCGCCAGGCTGACGGAGTCGAGGCAGAGCGTACCTAAACAGCGGAGTGGACCTCCAAGTACAGGTCATACCTGACGCAGTCCTGGGCGCAGTCCCTCAGCCGGCAGTAGCTGCAGCTGCACGAGGAGTAGCAGGACCCGTCGGAGTCCGCCAGGCTGACAGAGTCGAGGCGGAGCGTATGTACCTAAACAGCGGAGTGGACCTCCAAGTACATGTCATACCTGACGCAGTCCTGGGCGCAGTCCCGCAGCCGGCAGTAGCTGCAGCTGCACGAGGTGTGGCAGGACCCGTCGGAGTCCGCCAGGCTGACGGAGTCGAGGCGGAGCGTACCTAAACAGCGGAGTGGACCTCCAAGTACAGGTCATACCTGACGCAGTCCTGGGCGCAGTCCCGCAGCCGGCAGTAGCTGCAGCTGCACGAGGTGTAGCAGGACCCGTCGGAGTCCGCCAGGCTGACGGAGTCGAGGCGGAGCGTCCCTAAACAGCGGAGTGGACCTCCAAGTACAGGTCATACCTGACGCAGTCCTGGGCGCAGTCCCGCAGCCGGCAGTAGCTGCAGCTGCACGAGGAGTAGCAGGACCCGTCGGAGTCCGCCAGGCTGACGGAGTCGAACCGGCGACCCTCGGCCGAGCTCGGCACTGTGTGGGAGCCGCGCCATCTGAAAAGCCAAACAAGTAATTTACACATACATGTTCACACATACATAATTATTCTCTCGCCTGTATTCCCAAGTGGTGTAGGTGAAGTACATGAATTAAAAAAAATCTATGCCACGTTTAGCAATTGCAGAGAAATCAGATGATTAAACGTGATATTGCAGTGACAGGTTGCTAGCCCATCGCCCACAATACACTAGTTAGCCAGAACATAATTATGAAACGTGACATAAACAAAACCATGTTCATGACTTTTTCACGCTTCCCAGCCACTTCTAGCATAATTTTAGGTTTGATAGCAGATGGAGCAGGTATAATAGTGACAGGTTGCTAGCCTATCGCCTAAAGCATACCTAAACCTATTTTCCTAAGTCGCCTCTCACGAAATCCACGGAAGAAATGGATTGGTGTTATTTTATCCCGACACTACACAGGTACGAATTATAGGCATTGAAATACTCGTGATCCTTTATTAAATTCATTCTCTTACTTAGGCATATTAATGTTTTTTCAACGCAGCAGCCATGATTTTTATGGCTACCGCTACCGTCTTCCGACTTCAAGTCCTGTGATATAAGTTCCCCAAAAAACAGGTCACTAGAAACTCACCTCGCGCTCTTGGCGTCAACATGTTCTACCACGACGTTCCACGTCCTGTGGATGAGGTAGAGCAGGAACAAGACTCGCGAGGACTCGGCCTGGGACTCCCGTTTGCCTCGGCGGCCGCTGGTGGCGCTACTGAGCCCACTACCCATGGTAAGGCCATAAGATGCGAGGGCGCTGAAATGGGAAAAAATGAGAAATTTACACACAAAAAAATACGGATAACTCACGTTTTTAAATCGAGTTTAGCTCGACATGTTTCGGACTAATTCGTAGCCCTTCTAGGAGCCGCGGCGGCTGCTGCTGCCAAACGCGCACTGCGAGCCACCGCTTTCTTCGCGCGACTGCTCGTGCTCGACGAATCTGATACCTTCGTTATTATCGTCATTTATATGGCCCGAAACATGTCGAGCTAGACTCGATTTAAAAACATGAGTTATCCGTAAAAATTTTCAACATGAGTGAGTCTCACGGTAGTTTAATGTTCAATTTAAACTTACATACATATGTACATACAATCACGCCTGTGTTCCCAAATGGGGTAGTCAGAGCACACGAAACGACAGCACGAGCACATTAAAGTGCATACGAGTATATTTACATTTTCTATGACGTTTGATTTCAATCTCTTTGTAATCATTTTCTTCAGTCGTGCGATTGGTGTTCTTAGCCAAATTAGTTAAAAAATCCGTCTGTCCATCTGTCCGTCACATCTGATGAACTTTGACTTGTATTTTTATTTACATTTCTGTCATCTCATCTATATTTTTGTCGTCGGTTTTTATTATAATTTGTTTTACGCGAGTCTTGCTCATAACAGCCTCTCAACGGCCAAGATCAAAAAACATTTAAGCCAAACACGTTCCTTTAATTCAAACAGAATTCTTAATTTCCAAGCACTTACCAACATGAGATCCCAAACATTGAAATGAAAACAATTCCACGGAAAAGAAATTTAATTTAGCCGTTTTTAAAATCCCTCAGATCTTTTCACCGCAATAGAGGTAATGAAAAATAGCTGTGTATCACACGGGTTCCAAGTATTTTAAATACCTGGAAATATTGTAATAGATATCTACTAGATCCTACGTATTTATAGGTACCTACATACTAATTAAGATTATATTTTACCTACCTAATAATTATGTATATTAATAAAAATTAAGCGATCGTTTAAAGATATTTATTATGTATCAAACGTGCTTACGATATGTTCAGACGTTATAAGCAAATGGTCTACATTAAAAACCTGTATCATGTAATAGCATTATAATTTTTACATTATAAAATCGAAGCGAATGGCACTCTGTTGTCTCTGCCTACCCCGCAGGGAATAAGGCGTGGCGGTTATGTATGTATTGTATGTATGTATCGATGCTATAATTTCAATGAAATTTGAAACATCAACAAATAATGATAAAGAAGATAATTTTAAACAAAAAAAAACCGGCTTCAAATTTGGGCTATACTGAAAGCATTTATCTAATGAGGGTGACCTTCCATCACCAGCAGGCCTGACTAATTACTGAAATTATAATTTCCAGTCTGCAGGTGCATTCAGTATTGAAAGAATTATCTTTTAACTCCTAAGCATTTAGGAGTTGACCTTTCATCATCGGCTCAGTATTTTTTTTTTACTGCTAAACGTAAATACTGGTGTAGCTTTGAAAAATGTACAAAAACATCACCTGTGCCTATAAAATTTGAGGGTTGCCCTCGATTTCCCTCATATTCCATCATCAGGTCAAGATATGCTGACAATGGGACCACCTGGAAACTATATCCTTTCAAATAAAAAAGAATTTTCCAAATCGGTCCAGGCGTCTTCGAGTAATCAGCGAACACACATAAAAAAAAAATCCCGACGAATTGAGAACCTCCTCCTTTTTTTGAAGTCGGTTAAAAACAAATCATTTCAAATTTGGAACACGCAGTCAACGTAGCTAGAGGCGCTAGCCTGTGACGCCACAGCGTAATTTGTGTGTTGAGTTCCGTATTTCCGCCATTTTAGCCGTTACTGATACGTATGTAATGTCTCAATAATTTTCATAATTAAGTGTAAGAAAGTATATAAAGTTCCAAATGCACATAATTACAGTTTTATCAAAATGATTCATGACTTGTTACGAAGTTCATGTTAAAAGTTTTTTAGTTCAATTTGATTGGGCAGGCAACTGCTTTACTTAACCATAGCAGGTACATGCAACTAAACTAATTGAACCCCACAGTTCAACATGCGACTCGCTTTCCAGTTTAGTGCTACTTGCTACTTACTACTTGCCAGGAAACTTGCACTTTGGTGGCGGTTTCTAAGAGCTCTTTAGATCTCGTGTGGTATAGTTGAAACTTAACATAATAGTCGAGTTGAAATATTACTGTTTAATTCTAGTTGACTGGAGAAGTGATGCGCTTGCAGTTGGCTCTTGGGTTAAATACTAACTCCGTGTTAATAGGTATGTGCACTAAGTTAAAAATATATCATTCTAATTAGTCCATTAGTTAGAATATTAAAAAAAATGAGGCACGTGTTTTGTGGTTTCTCAAATAATTAACACGTTCCCTGTCCCCGTACAAAACGGTCCGTCAATGGCACAAGTCCTATTGTGCATCTGTGTATGAAAGTGGCACCATAGTGGGAGCATGGACTTGTGAAAAAAAGCTTCATGTGCCCTCATTGGGGGCTTCGGACAGGGAACGTGTTAAACATCGATAAAGGTAGTCATCAAACTTCCGAAGTGGGGGCTTGTGACGTCACGCCATGGCAAAAACTGTAGTAGTAGTGACGTCACTCTAAACTTCAGATCACTGTATCCTCCTAATTGTTTACGTCGAATAAAATAAAAAATACGTGTACAATATTTTTTGTTAATCTATCAAACGGACTAAATACTTAGTTAGCAACAACCCAATAGGCTAGATGACTAGAAAAAAACTATTTAGTCAGGTAGACTACGAAAAAATATTGTACCCATATTTTTCTTTTATTTGACAGACGAAAAATGACGATAATACAGAGCCTAAGTCACAATATAACGAATAATATTTCCCTACAGTAGCGCAACGAATGTACTTGCGCAGAGCAACGAAGGGGAGCTCGAGGGGGGTCGGGCGGCGCGGGCCGCGACCCACATGCTGAACGTAGCTTGTGGGCCCGAGCGCGGAGGGCAGACGCGCCCGTGTTTTTGGTTTCTGATATCATCGGTACATTGTTATAGATGTAGTAGATACATTACAGTTATTGAGTAGCAATAATTATACGTATTTCTATAATGGCGCGCTCAAACTTTTCTGTCTACGGATGTACCTACGTCGACATTGAATTTCATTAACGGGTTTTAAAGTTTCTTAAATTTCCTCGTGATTTGAAGTTGGTTTTGTTTCATTTGTGTACTTTAAAATTGGAACTAAATACCCACAACACCATCACTACCAAAATACCATCCAATAATTACGTAGGTACGTATTATGTATTACTTACCTAGTTACTTAGTATTGTGTGATTATTATACCTACCTAGTATTTTTTATAGCATGGACGATTTGTCGTTTATGTTTGACATAATAAAAACATCGCCAGTACTTTTACCTGAATACCAACAAACACAGACTAATACATAAGTTTAGTAGGTAGGTATTCTTTTCTTTCGAGAACCAATTTTAACGTGCAAATTAAACTATTTTAACAAAGTTTTAACATGTGATACTGTGTAATGTTGGCTTAGAATAGTAGGTAGGTACCTACTGCCTCCAATCCCACTGCGTGTCATAGGCAGGCAAGGTATAAGATGTATCTACCTACACACTTGTATTATGGGCTGTATTGGATTTACAGGTAGGTACTTACCTACTTACTTTCTAGGCGCTAATCGTGGACTTATGAGAAACTTGTCAAAGGTTTTATAACGGAAGATTAAACAAAACAAAAAACATCCAAAAAAAGTCTCCCGTAAATATTTAGCAGCGCAACATAGGTATGTAGGTAGGTTATGACGAATTTGTTATATCAGAATAATAATAATCACATAGATACTATCACGCCTGTGTTCCCAAATGGGATAGGCAGAGCACACGAAACGTGACATAGACTAAACCATGATTATGACTATATTACGCAGCCACTTCTAGCATAGTTTTAGGTTTGCAAAAATGGAAGGGGTAGAATAGTGACAGGTTGCTAGCCTGTCGTCTAAAGCATACCTAAACCTATTTCCTTAGTCACCTCTTACGACATCCACGGCAGAAACGGAGAGGTGTTATTCTATCCCGACACCACACGGCAACCACAATAAACACAATTCGTTTTAATTCCAGTTTTGTGACAACCCTAGCATATTTGCATGTGACAGCGTAAGTACCTACGCTGGTGGCGGCGTCGCGCAACATCAAAGGCGATTCCTAACTGTATAACGTTAAACTGTGCCTAAGTTCCGCGTGACGTCACAAGCCCCCACTCAGGAAGTTTGATGATTTGTACCTTTGTTATGTTTAATTATTTGACAAACTAAAAAATATGTGTCTCATTTTTTCCATAATCTAACTTACGGACTAATTAGAATGATACATTTTTAACCCTGTAATCATCCCTATTATGTTATGCGCCACATTTATTTTTATAAATCACGTCAATTACATTATTTTGCTCCTAACTCACCACGTTTTAGAGTATAAGTCAAGTGCTTTCTTTTGGTGTATTTAATTCATTGATATTAGTTTTGTTATTAAAGGACGTAACGAGTGTGATTACAGCTCTACATATGCTATCATTATAATACTGATACTAGCGAGTGCTTCGAATAGGCTTTCTAACTGGTTCCAGCTTCCAATAATTGGACTTTCGCCGAGTAATTGATTCGCAGTACCTATCTAGATACGATGTTTATTTATATTGCCAGCTTGCTCTAAGCTCTACGATCCGCCTGAATATGATATGACTCATACATTTTCTGCATTCTATATAATGCTTTATCTACATCCAAATCATAATATCTCTACTTTATGTTTAAATGCAATAAGCAAATGTTCTAAATAAACCCGAATCCTTTGGTAGCATTATAATGTTTACATTACAAAACCGATATCGATGCTATAATTATATTCAAGTTTCGAACATTTTAAAACCAATGATGGTTGAGAGAAAGATAGAGGGGATGATAAAAGAAAATTTACTAAACAAATTTATACAGGGAATATGGATGGGTGCATTGGAGGGGAAGACCTAGACGGACGTTCCGTGACCAAATCGCAGACGTTTTAGAAACAGGTCAGGTCAAGAGTACCCGAAACCGATGAGCATGTAGGTATGAGGAGTTTAATGAATGTGAATCAACCAATAGAGGTAAGTCAGGATCGTAGCGAGTGAAACAAAGTAGTCTCTGCCTACCGCTGTGGGAAAGAGACGTGACGTTATGTATGTATGTATGTAGAAAGAACAAATTATTTTAATTAGGAACACGCGGTCGGAGCGGCTGGCAGTGCGACTCTGTGACGCCGACCTTAACCTATTTCCTTAGTCGCCTCTTACGACATCCACGGAAGACACAGAGAGGTGTTACTCTAAATCCAACACCACACGGAGTTCATCATTTCAATAGTAGGTATATTAACGGGTTTTATAACGCAGCAGTTGCGTAAAGCTATTCATGCATACCAATTGCAGTGTAGAAAACACAACCCATATTGTAATACACACAGCACCAATTACCGGAATTAGATCGACCCGGACAATGCCGGGTTGCCGGGCGTAAATCTTATAACAATGAACCGTAAATTGTCCGGCGAGCATTAGCGCTGTCGTCGAAATTAGCCGGACAAAATTGTCCCGAATTAGAACGACTGGATAAAAGTATAAGCGCTAAGAACAATGAGTATTTTTCAAAGTCCACGAAGATTATTAAAAAAACGGCCAAGTGCGTGTTGGACTTTATAAATGAAAGGTAAATTGCGGTTTACGATTTGTGACGTATTAAAAAAGTCACAAGATCTCGTGTAAACCAATTCTCGATGGAAGTTTACAGTACCTAATGTTTTTTGTACATTTATCACTATCTTATTTTATTTTATAAGTTGGTTAGTTTCATGCAAAATGAATTGTTTTATTTTTCTGTATTTGTGTGAAAATCTTAATATGGTGCACAAAAAAATGATTTGAAATTGTAGGTACAAATATAATTTTAACATCAAAAACATGTAAAAATAATTAATACTATAAAATGCATTAAGTAAAGTACCTATCTCGGTTTTACCAAAATAACTCACGAATAATTTTCTAGATGAAAATAGTGAAGTACCTACTCGTTATAGATATTTACAAAAAGAAACATCAGGGTTTAAAAAATAAAACAACTGAAATTGATAGTAGGTATTTTTAACCAAAAATAATCATCTGTTTCTTCTCCACAAGAACTGGAATCATCATCACTCAAGTTCTCAGTAACATTTACTACTTTATAGTTTACTACTTTATAATTCTTGGATAGATGAGTTATCAATCGCAATATCCCAACTGTCTTCGCATCGCCCGCCCGCCCGTTATCGGAACGCACCGATAGCGGTACATCACTGGCTGCGCCGGCGGCCATGTTTCCTGCCCGCCCCCCGCGGCCCCTTTCTCTTCTTCGCTCGGCACGGCCGCGCTCGCACGCGCCGCGTCCATTGTCTCAAGATTTTAACTTAATAACTTAACTTTGAATAAGAACATTACATTTGTAAAGTAACTAATACTTCATTATATGTATTAATTGAAACCAAGAAGCGTTTCATTCACCAACTCCTATCAAACAGTAAGGTAAACGTACCAACGCTCGACACTGCCACACGGCACTTGCAACCTTATGTCATAGTAAGACAGGGTGACAGATGGGTGTCATCTACTGGGCATTGAGGCGTTGAGCATTGGTCATTTAAGTACCTTATCTCTAGTTTCGATCTTCCCATTACACTCGCCCAGTTTCCAAATGTCACTTGAAATAAAAGTAAAATGAAAAAAAAAAACCTTTATAAAACTTTTCGCATGTTTCAAGGCTTCAAAAATATATTGAAAGCGGGAAAATGTTTTAGTTTAGTGCTCACGGTTCGTCGGATTTAACAACTTGCCAATAACCTTCTAGTTTCCGCCTTATATTGTAGGAATTTTTAATTTTCTTTACATAATTTTAATACATTCGCACATGGATGGAAATGTGTTTAAATATTACTTTCTTACTTTCTAGCCTCAGTTAGAACTTGGCGTCAAAGAAAATTCATCCTGTCAGAGTCAAGTTTTGGACGTCCTTTTATCATTATTTTTTTGTTGAAAAACTATTTTTTTCTGTATGATTAAAAAAATACCCAACTTAAAGACGGTTTGCTTGCCTTTTTTCATACGTTAGTTTACTGCTGAATTAACAATTTTGTGATTGAAGTGTAACTTCACATACTCGTAATTGGTATGTTGTTAGTACATTGCGCCTAATACTTACTTCGCTACCTACAATATTTCAGGTCAAATAGTCTAAGCTGCTTCATTTTACCGCATTTACCTATATTTTTACATACTTACATCACAACTGTATTCTCAAATAGAGTAGGATACTACTCGACGGTTGGCTGGCAGAGATCCCTTTTGGGATTCAAAATTCAAAATTCAAAATTCAAAACTTTATTTATGCAAATAGGCTCCTAAGAGCACTTTTACACGTCATTTTTTGATTTTACCAGCGCTTCGGATAGACCATCATTGCCAAGAAGAATGCGCCGCAAGAAACTTGGCAGAAAGCCATTTTTTCAAAAAATTAAATTACAAAAAAAATATATATACGAGTATATTATAATACAAAAAAAGTATAAATTTACGTAAAAACAATCAGTGTAGTTAATGTGGAGGCAGGATATTTAAGTAAAAACATGTATCACTGATCCAAGGGCCAAGGCAACGCGCTGACGCAGGTTTTCATGCCATCATGTCCTGTTCTGAAAGCAGAGCGGTACCGAGGCACGATTGCCTACGCCACGAACCCTTACGGGATGCATCACTCCAGCCTCGGGCCGGGATAAATCCGCCTTTGTACTATGTATTTTTCATCTGCGACTTATCTGTATTCTTTTTTTTTGTACTATAAAGAGTTTTTCACTTCACTTTCCGAACCGATACCACCAAATTCTATACAGACAAAGCAGCGTGCAACATTATTTATTTAAATCTAGCTATAGATTCTCATCAAATTGACTAAAAAAATCCTTTAAAACTCATCTAGCAGACAGAAAGTGTAAAAATAAGTCCGGTTTAATGAAATTAAATTCTTTGATGCCATTATATAGGAGAGACAAAGATTGAACGGCGGTGTGACAGAAAGAGTAAGAAGGATAAGACGAATAATTAATTGTGAAATCTAATTAAATCCTGTGTGGTGTTGAGATAGAATAGCACCTCTCCATTTTTATTGTGGATGCCGTAAGAGGCGATCAAGTAAATAGGTTTAGGTGTTCTTTAGGCGACAGGCTAACAACCTGTCACTATTCTACCTCTTTCATCTGTTTAGAAATCTAAAACTATGCTAGAAGTGGCTGCGTGAAAAAGTCATAATCATAGTTTTGTCTCTATCACGTTTCGTATGCTCTGTCTACCTCATTTGGGAACACAGGCGTGATTGTATGTATATGCGTGTTTTTAATTAAAGTAGCACTCAAGTAGCAATCAAGCAAGAGTTTTTTACTTGTTTTCTTGAGAAATGGAGAAGATAGATTTGTTTCAAAATTAAATTATGTTCTCATTTGATTTAATCGTCGCTTACTCATATAACCACAGAACTATTCATTAAAACCTTTCGTTACTGTCGTATCTAAACATAAGACATGACAACATTATATCTTAACTAACATAAGTCACAATGACAAATCGCTAGCTGTCACCGCAAGTTATTATTATCGTTATAGTAATTAAGATGGCCTTAATTACTACTTTCTTACATGGCATAAAAATAACGTCTGAATCTAAATGCTCCTAATGTATGTTGAGTTTAATAAATTACTATGTTAGTGTTTTTATTGCCGGCTTGTTAAAAATGGTAGAAATTAATAAAAAGGTAGTAATTTCTCCCCAAACATTAAACGCAAAATCTTTGAATAATAATTCCAAGTTGAAAAGTTTTTAGTAACTTAGTCCAAAATTTTTTGCTTAATCTAGCTACATAAAACTTTTTTATATCTGGTTCAACCTATGAGTATACCCGTTTTAAAAAACCAGTGGATATGCGTCGTTTTGAACTAGTTTAGCTGTATTGTAGTTACGTGTCTAGATTCAGGGTTTAAGAGTAGATGGAAGAGGTATTATAGTGACAGGTTGCTAGCTTGTCTCCCAAAGCATACCTAAACTTATTTTCTTAGTCGCCTCTTACGACACCCACGGAAGAATTTAACATTTAACATTTAATTCGTTAAAAAAGTAAGGGTCGAATAGTGCGGTACCTACTTGATGTGAAATGCTATTTTATGTGCTTGGTTTTTTTTTTTAACAAATTTTTCATCTACGGACTCGTGGTCCGTACCTTGATGATTTTAGGATATTTTTATTTTTTATTTTAGCTTAACTGTGCGCTCCGCAGTCAAAGACACAACAGTTTTATAATAATGTGCTCTTAAAATTAATTAAAAATAGTTTTTTTTTTCTTTTTTTTTCCTTTTTTTCTTTTCCCTTCCCTCTCCCTTTCCTTTCTTTTCCTTTCTCATTCTTTCCTTCTATTCTTTTTTTTATATGATTTTTTCCTTTTTCTCTCTTCCTTCTCTGTTGGTGTGCTTGCTGCTCTTGTGATGTGCTTGGTTTTATTTTGTAGAGATTACAATAAAGTACTTCCTGTGTGATGTCGGGATAGAATAACACCTCTCCATTTCCGTGGATGTCGCAAGAGGCGACTAAAGAAATAGTTTAAGGTATAGTTCGGGCGACGGGCTAGCTTTTCTGTCACTATTTTAATTTCCCCCCTTCTTTTCAAACCTTAAATTAAGCTGAAAGTGGCGGCGAGGCATGAAATAGTCACTGTCATGGTTTTGTCTGTGTCATGTTTCGTGTACTCTACCTACCACACACGACACAAGCGCGATTGTGTGAACAAATGGTTTTGACACGATTTTATAAGAATGTTACTTAGACTTTCCATAGTGTCTCCATATAGTTTCGGAGACAAGGAAATTAATTTAAGAGGGCGCGCACATTTTTTACGAACGTAATATAAGATCAGGTGGGGAAAGAGAAATTCAGGGGCAGGGCAGCGGTAAGAGGCACCACAGACCATAACTCGTCGAGTTATGAGTGATTATGGTCTGTAGAGCCCTCTTATCCCTGCGTTTCTCTTCCCCCACCTGACCTTAGTGGTTTTGGACCAATGTTTAAAAAATCGTGAAATGTAAATTAACTCATATTTAGCCATGAAAAATATATAATATGGTTAGACTAAACATATTCTGTAAATTTACAATAAAATTGTTTCATTTGTAATTACATTAAAATCAATGAGAAAAAAAATAAAGTAATGGTTCAACTTTGAAATTATGTAAAATGATATTTGAATAATAAAAACCAATAATTTGATTCATGTTAATCCGTTAATCCCCAGTAGACTATATTGTCTATCAGATAATAACAAGTTTATATCGTTTATGGTAAATTTTAATGGAAAATTTTCAAGTGAAAGACAGCTCTGACGCTTATTTTTGTGAAAACCCTTCAACAAATTGGCTAAGTAAAAGAAATCTGTGTTGCTAATAAAATTATATTTACCGTTAATCCCTAGAAAAAGAGTTTATTTATATGTTACAGTAGTTTTTCTTTAAAAACTTAAGGATTTATAGCTTTCTAAAGCATTTGAAAAACATCAAAATCACCGAATTTTGTTTGCACGCTGTTAAGTCTTATCTATGCAAACTCATCGTTCCAACGAACACCGAGGGTCGATTCATCAGTTGCAAGGAGACACTGAAGTAAATTTATAACGCCAACGATTCTGCAATTTGTCTACTGTATTTAACTTAAGTTTTTGTCTTAAAATTAATTAATTCCCACAGTCAAACTGTGTAAACAGTTTTGCGGGACGTTGTTAATAGCTACTAAGTATTTGTCACATGCATAGTAAACAATAAAATAATAAATATTTTGGTGGGTATAAACTTACACTTTTGTAATATGCTTATAATATGTTATCCGTGTCGGATTTAAAGTAACACTTCTCCATTTCTTCCGTGGATGTCGTAAGAGGTGACTAAGGAAATAGGAGTATATTTTAGGCGACAGGCTAGCAACTTGTCACTATTATACCTGCCAACTTCAAACCTAAAAATTATGCTAGAGGTAGCCATGAAACGCGACATAGTATGGTTTTGTCTATGTAGCGTTTCATGTGCTCTGCCTACCCCGTTTGGGAATACAGGCGTGATGTATACAAATTTATAACCTGTGTTTTCTCGAACGTGTTTCACTGAATAGTGCGTATAATCGATAGTATTCTGCATGGATAATTCATTAGAATATTGAAATCTTAACGACCGTAACATAACAGTACAAACTTGGTGTGAAACGGTTGTTGTTTAGCATTTTCAACGAGCGTAGTGCCCCAAACATACTAAATAGATAGACTTGCCGAGAAAGAATATAACGTTTCCAATTCTTCCGTGAATGAAGTAAGGACAAGGGTACATATTTTAGGCGACAGGCTAGCAACCTCACTTTGGCACCTTTTAAGTACCTAAAGCAAATATTTTACTGTGCAAAAGGAACGAACACGAAAATACAATACAAGAAGGACTTATCCCTTGTGGGGTCTCTTAGAACCAGCCCTTGAGAGGCAGAGGGCAACTTAATTATGGAAACCGACAAAATGAACTAACTTTTAGCTTAAGATATTAAAAAATTGTGTTAGATTTGGCTACGAACAGCGAAATAGGCATGGTTTTTGTCAATGTAGCGCTTCCTGTGCTCTGCCTACTATATGTAGGTATGTATGTACGTATGTAGATAGATTCGCTGATGCGCTGGCATCAGCTTAGCTGCCATTTTTTTTGTTGAAATTACTGTTTGCTAGCTTTGCCCGCTTCAACCGTTGAACCGATTTTAAGTAAGTATCTTGTTGTTAATATGTTGAATGCCATGACGGACACCATGTATTGTGTCCGACAGTAGACTGTAGCTCGGGCCAAAACCGTAAATCACGACAAGTCCATGAAACGCCAGTGTATTTTAAAATATGAACCTCCAATATTTTGGTACCATCGTCTTGAAAAACCTATAAATTGAAAGTTTTTTTTCAGGTTTTTCGCGCCGGATATTTCAGAGTTCTATGTAAGATGTCGATTAGCATTAGGTAGTATATTTGTTGAGAAATTTAATACAGAAAATGCATTTCTATGGAATACAGAATATTATGCAGATATTACAACAATTCGTCATTAGTTCCAAACAATTGTTGAGAATATATAACAGTTGTGAGAGGCAACTAAGGAAATAGGTCAAGGCAGAATTTTGGCAACAAGCCACTAAACTGTTACTATTATATTATTTCATCTGTTTTAAACCTACAAAATATGCTAAAAGTCACAACGTAACGTGAAACGACCATGGATTGCCTGTGAAACGTTTGTATAGAAACGTGACGACACATCTGACCGTATCTACATGCAACCAAGAGGCGTTGGACACTCAGTTCCAAGGACAGCCTATTTAACCGACTTCAAAAAAAGGAGGAGGTTCTCAATTCGACCTATTTTTTTTTATGTTTTATGTTACTCGATATATCTCGGACACCCGTGAACCGATTTTCAAATATTTTTTTTAATTAAACTCGAAATTGGTCCCGTTGGCACGAAACCAGGATCTGATGATGGAATCTTGGAGAAATCGAGGGAACTCTTCAAATTTTGTATGGAGGTGTACGGCGTTTTCGGTAATTTGTTGATGAAGTCAAGAATTTACATTCAGTAAACAGAATAGTCTCAAAATAAATATTGCTAATTTGAAGTCGGTTTTTTTTTGTTTAAAATTATTTAGGACCACGAATAGTGTTTGCGATGAAGCAAAACAAAAGACAAACTTTCGCCCGTCCACTGTTTAGGACAATCGACGCGATGGCTTTATATTCCACAATTTCCTGACCAAAGAGATTTCTTTGCTAAACAAACCGCTCAACTTTCCCCAGAACAAAAGAATGACTATTCCCAGGAAGATTTTCGTTTATTTGTACGACTTTATTTGGTAGCATTTGTATTGAATCACTAACTTATTAGAGTTCCGCGGCGTTTGAGAAAACCACGCGGTTGACTATTAGTGGTTTTAGACGTGTCTACTTACACCACGCCTGTATTTTTAATTAAACTGTCCCTGATTCACTCTTTTTCATTACACATTAATTGTATCCACAGACTTGTATCTAAATAGATACCGCGAGTTTCAGCATTTGTATGAAAACAAAGCGTGCCGCTTTTTCTCTACCGACTGTAACATCACAATGACATGAGCGCTTTAGTGATGGGAATTGACAGTCCGAGTGAAACCTATCCTAAGGTGGCGCCGCCTTATTCAAGTTGTCCTGTCTCTAGGCAGGTAAACCTAATCGGAGTGGTACAAAACTAAATAAATTCGCATCAAAGGAAGAGCATTGCTCTCCCTTTTGGCTCCTTTTTGGCACGCGAAGTACATACACTTGAATCATCTATTTCGATACAAGTCAGTGATTGTAGCAATATCTTGAACCTGGTAAAAAACTGTTGAGAATAATAACGGTGGTTCAGACAGCCAAATTTTCACCTAGTTTGTTAAAGCTTATATTTTTGCGGAACCCTCTTACAACGACAATAACTCGCGCACCCGACTTTTCCCACAAAGGTTAACAAAGAGCGTTAAATCGCCATTGTTTTCTAAATAATTGTTTGTTAAATGTAGAGGAATAAAGTAAATGGTAGCCGCTTTTACACGCCAAAGCCGCGATAACAGAAACCATTTAATTAACAATGATTTATTATTAATTAGAATCACTTTGGAACTCGGAGTAATTTATTAAGGGATGTTACTATGAAATTTATAATAGACCAAGTTTCCATTGATGCCGGGAGATTGGTAGTCGTGTTTGGTGTCTTTGTTGGTAATGTCTACCGTTTTCAGAGCAAGCAGAGCACAAGAAGACATTACATAGACAACTTAACCAATTTTACCATAATTTTAAGGTAAACGAAGATGAATGGAATGGATGGTAGATACAATCATAACAGTGACAGGTTGCTAGCCTGTCACCTGAACCACACCTAAACCCATTTCCTCTGTCGCCTTTTATGACATAAATACATACATATATACAATCACGCCTGTATTCCCAAATGGGGTAGGCAGAGCATACGAATCGTGACATAGAAAAAACCATGATTTTGAATTCATCACGCTTCGCAGCCACTTCCAGCATAGTTTTAGGTTGGTAAAGATGGAAGAGGTAAAACAGTGACAAGTTGCTAGCCTGTCGCCTATAGCATACCCAAACCTATTTCCTTGGTCGCCTCTTACGACATCCACAGAAGAAATGGAGAGATGTTATTCTATCCCGACACCACACGGCAACGACACCACATGGTAACCTCTTACGATATCCATGGAAGAAATAGAGAAATGTCAAACTAAATTCGACAGACAAGGAGAGTTAGTAAGGTAAACTTCCCAGTGCTCGACACTGACCCAATACATTTGCAACAGGTGACAGATGGGTGTCATCTACTGGGCGTTGAGGCGTCGAGCATTGGTACATTTACCTTACTTAGAGTTAGCTTCAAAATCATAATAACATCAGCACAAATTGTTCAACCGTAATCGGTGGAAGCATGCGTTTCTTGTTCACCAAGCCATTTGTAATAAGCTAGGAACTAGCTACTTAAAAAATTACAACAGCAATAAAACCGAACTAAATCACTCAACGGATTCATTACATGAACGATAAAAACCGCGGAAAGTCGGTGTTAGCGACGCGCTCGTACATTCATTGTATCTGTGTCTTTAACTTTAACTTTTTTTTAATTTTTTTTTTTTTTAATGAAATGTCATGTGACTTTCCCGCCAATTTTTTGAAGTCCGCGCCAAACGAGTTGTCATCGGTTATACTATACGTGAGCCTAACTGCACGCACTTTATGTTTTTTCATGTTTTGTAATGTTTTCTTGTAAATTAAAGCCAGTTTTCGATCAGTGTTCATTTTTTATTCGCGCACAAATCTAGTAACAATTACAGTCGGGAAACAAATGGGTATTTTTTATTGGTTCCATTACACTTAAAGTGGGAAGTGAATGTGCGAATGGTAAATCGGGTAACTGCTCTTAGGCGTTTTTGGATATTATGCCCGTTGTCGCGTTTAGAATAACATAATAAGTGGATCGTAGCGAGTGGAACAAAGTAGTCTCTGCCTACCCCTGTGGGAAAGAGGCGTGACGATATGTATGTATGTATGTAATAAGTGGCAAACAAACGTGAAATAGTCATGGTTTTACCTGTGTAATGTTTTGTGTGCTCTGCCTACCCCATTTGGGCATACAGGCGTGATATATGTAGGTATGTATGTATATTTTAGGCGACAGGCTAGCAAACTATTATACCTGCCAACTCAAAACCTAAAAATATGCTAAAAGTGGCAATGAAACGTGGAATCGTCTTGGTTTTGTCTGTGTAGTGTTTTGTGTGCTCTGCCTACCGCATTTGGGAACACTGGGAGCATTGGGAATTGATTCCTGACCCATCATAGAAACAGATTATAGTAAACGTCATAGTGAAATTGTATCGTTCGAAAGGAAATCTTTGTTACGTTTATTGTGACAACGTTCTACGGTGGGTCTAGTATCAATTGGTTAGACGGTGAACCAAAGTTATCGATATATCCCAAATTTATGAATGAACGTTAGTGTTCGGATTTGAAACCGGCCAAGTGCGAGCCAGACTTTAAGGGTTCCGTACCAAAAACACCAAAAAGCCCCCATTAAATATTTTATAAAATTATTCATTGTTACACATTTTTAAATTTTAAACAGTTATATATATTCCGTTAATATTTCCAGCATCTACCAGTTAGTTACCGTATCGACCCAAAAAAAAAAAACTTAATTTGTTGTATGGAAGCCCCACATTAATAATAATAATTAGGTAAGGAGTCAATTGGTTTTTGTCAGTGTTGCCAATTTAGCAAGTTATTCGATAGAAGTGACGACTTTTGCTCAAGTCTTATCTATACATATAATAAATCTGTAACAAGTCCGTGTCTGTACATTGAAGATATTTGAGAAAAACTCTTACCAGGGCTATTTATTAGCGTAATAGAACCCAAAACAATCATTTTTAGAATTATTGTCTGTTTGTCGGTTTGTCTGTTTGTCTGTTTGTCTGTTTGTTTGTGCGCGCTAATCTCGAAAACGGCTTAACGTAGAAGGTTGCGGTTTTCTCTGACGTATAGGCATTTTTTCGGATTAACATATAGGGTATATTTTATTTAAATCGGTTCACAAATAAAAAAGTTACGTCCATTTCAAGAATTTATCGATTTGCGTTTGAAAGTATCGTTGTTGGTTTAAAGAAAACTTCAGTGAAAGCATTGAAGTTTTGTAATTTATAGTCCTTTAAATGATAACATGGAACTTGCATTTGAAAAAAAAAATAGATAGGTAACACACGAAAAAAAGTCCAACATAAGATGAGCTGGCAGTAATAAACTAAACCTTACAAAATAGGGTTCATTTTAAGTTGGACCTTGCACAGGCGCGGCAAGCACTACTATAAAGCGCGCCGCGAGCTCCACCGCGGCCAACCCAAACAACTCAACCCCCTGACCATCTTGGAAGTTGACGCCCTACTGGAGGGGGGTCAACTACGGATCTATGCAGCCTACAGACCGGCGGCATCACCGGCCAACATCACGGCAGAACTTGGCGTGGCATGGCCAACAAGGAAGGGCGATCCACAAAGCCGCAGTCTTGGGACCCAAAGAACAGACCAATTACTGCGTTGCGAGCGGGTCGGAACAGGTCATATACTTCGCAATTAGCAAGAAAGTGACTGCTGAGATGGTACAGGAGGCACTCCCTGATTTGGAATCCGACCACATACCAGTCCTACTAACGCTGAAGTCCACGGCAATCACAATAGAACGGTGGCCGGGAAGACGCATCAACTGGAAAGTGTTCTCAGCAGCTCTGGAGAAGAAATCCCAGACTAGACCGATTACATCCGCTGAGGATGTGGAAGAAGCCGCCAACACACTGGCTGCCAACATCCAGAAGTCGCTTAGTCGAGCTACACACACTGTTCTGGAAACAGAGAGGAGAAACTCACTCCCAACCCAGATCCAGGATCTCATACAGCGTACCCGCCAACTGAGGCGGCGGTGGCAGCTGACTAGATGCCCTTCCCTAAAGACCCTGGTAGAAAAGGTCAAAGAAGAACTGAAGTTGCATGCTACAGAGGCCTGGTAGAGCCACATCGCGTCGGTAGACGGAGACGTCCTCTCCATCGAGCGGCTGTAAAAACAGGTAAGCGCAACACCGACGCCAACGAGAGCACTGCGAGATTGGGACGGCCAAATGTGGTACAAAGCGGAAGACGAGGCGGAGATCTTCGCCGACTGCCTCGAGAAGCAGTTGCAGCTGAACCCATGGGACGACGCCGAATACACAGCAGCAGTCAGCGAATACTTGGAGAGATACTTCACCCCACTCATCGAGACCCGCCATGACAACCCGGTTATCGTCTCGCCCAGCGAAGTGGAAAGGGAGCTAAAGAGATTTAACCCAAAGAAAACACCTGGCGTCGACACGATCCCGAACATGGCCCTGCGACATCTACCGCGATACACCATCGCGGCGATGACTAAAATCTTAAACGAAGTCACGCGCACCAGCCATTTCCCGACGGCCTGGAAGCTTGGTCGGTTGATAATGATACCGAAGCTCGGGAAGAATCTACAGAAACCGGAGAGTCATCGACCGATCGCGGTCCTCAGCACCACCGCCAAGGTGTTCGAAAGGTTAATGTTAAAACATCTGCAACCACACATAGCACCGCGCCCCGAACAGTTCGGCTTTCGTAGAGCGCGCTCCAGAACCCTGCAGCTAACGAGAGTGCTTCAGGAAGTGTCCTGGCCGAGCCGAGAAACAGGAAGGAGCAAGCAGCGGCTGTATTGCTGGATATTGAAAAGGCGCTCGACAGGGTATGGCTACCAGCTCCAAGAAGAATCGTCCGCGCTCTGGCCTCCTTCCTAAATGACAGAAGACACGTCGTACGGTGGAAGATGCTACCTCAACGGAGCGCCGCATTCTAGCGGGCGTCCCACAGTGAAGCTGTCTGTCACCGGCCCTTTATGTTTTCTTCATCGACGAATCTCCGGTGATCGGTGACGTCCAACTGGGAGTTTTCGTCGACGACGCAGCCTAAGTGAAGTCACTTCGTCAATGAATATCACCCACGTGACGAAAAAGTGAGCTGGTGCTTCCCTAGGGAGCCCTCGACGCCTATTAATCTGGCGGGCAGGAACCACCGGTGGGTTTTTAATGGGTATGCCTTCCTGTGAGGAGAGTCCTACATAAACGTCGCGTCGTCCCCAAGACGTGGCGGTATGCGTAACGCATTTTCCCACCGCCCAAAAAAAAGGCCGTTTCCCTGGGACTGAAGTGGCCGCCGCCGCCGCACAGTGTTGCGGCTCCATAGTAGGTAGGGGACGAAATTATTTTTAAGGTTTATTGTTGACTAATTATCTTTATATGGTACAGAATGAAGAATTATACATAAAAAAACCGGCCAAGTGCGAGTCGGACAAAACAACAGAAAAAAATCTGTTTTTTTTGTATGGGAGCCCCCCTTAAATACTAATTTTATTTTAATTTAATTACTTTCTTTTAAAGTAAATATTTAATTAAATATTATGTGACCATATCAAGTATTTACCTGTTACAGTTATTTAAATAGACCCAAAACAGCAAAAAAAAACACGTTTTTTCTATGGGAGCCCCCCTTAATTATTATTATTATTATTATTTTAGTATTTGTTGTTATAGCGGCAACAGAAATACATCATCTGTGAAAATTTCAACTCTCTAGCTTTCACGGTTCGTGAGATACAGCCTGTAGACAGACGGACAGACGGAAAATGGACGGAAGTCGAAACCTTTCCTTTTACCTAATTTTGCTATTTTGGCGGGTAATTTAGCTTCTGTTTTACAAATTCTAATAAATTTGTGCATTTTCTGTCCAAAGTTTTCGATGGATTTCGAAATATAACCGCTACAAGCTCCTTCAACAATATGCCCTGCGGTAAACAATTATTATTACAGTTAAAGTTTGCAAAAAGTTGCAACTTTGCGTTTTATATTCCAGTAATATAAGGTCAATACTTCACTGTCACTAACATTTTATGGCGGCACGAAGTGGAATATTATACTTAAAGGTCTATAGAAGAAAAATTTCCACCTGTATTTTAGCTGTGCAATTAAATATTCCGTATTTTATAAAATGTTTGTAATATTTCAATTAGATAAAACGTTTTTACAAGACAATACCTTGGTCTACAGAATCCATGTTGCAATTTTAATAATAGTATAGTTTGTATCCGAAAATCGTAGTTTGAAACACCCAACTCGAAATCACTTAAACGTCTCAGAAATAAATTGTTAAACTTTGACAAGTGTTTTAGCAATGTTTCTGTGAGAAAGTACCCTCGTTTTTGGCATAATATGATACATTATTAACATAAGTTCAATAAATAATGTTTGTATTTGATCTACCTACATTTTTTTTTTTTTCGTTTTTTTCCTACCGCCGCAACACTGTGCGCCGCACCGACTGCACGACCAAGAGGTGCCGTGGACTAACTCGGCGAAAAACCTGGGCGTAAGCAGTACCTACTTCGAAGAGGTCCCTACCCTAGAAAACTCTACGCTTTAATTCTCGCCGGCTCCACGTGTAACATCGTGTACAGAGAAGCTTTATAACTAATTGTTATATCTAATACTCAAAGTTAACTTTTTCCTGTAAAGCACCCAAAATATAACCAATGGTTTTGCACGTTCCGAGTTTCACAAAACGTATCGTGTATGTGTTTTGCGTTTCGTGTATTTTGCTCAGAAGCGTTCAAGGTTCACTTTCTTCTCTTGATATTAATTCGTACAAATGAACAGACAGTATCTGAGAATCAGAGTTATTATTCTTAGTAGCCAGAGTTAAATCGAAGTCCACGCGGACGGAGTCGCGGGCACAGCTAGTAACTAAATAAAATGTTTACCACTGAAAAATATTTTAAGTCATTCCACCGTTACGTATTTTAATTATAATCCTATTACATAGATAGGTACATTTCTTAGTTCTTTTTTCACCTAACAGTTTTAGCGACTTGGCGACTTTCAATTTCGAGTCTAAGTACTCGAAGTTCTAGGAGTTGGCAACACTGGTTCCAGTATTCCGATGACAGATGTCAAACGGCATGTTTAATTTCCCTTACAAATGAAAACATCGGACTTTCTATTACAAAAAGTTCATGTTTCTAGTCTTCTATTTAAAAGTACAGTTATTTATGTATAACTGTCTATCGCGTGACTGGGACTGCATGTAATTTGTTCGATTCCCAGCAAACGTAATTGAGTCTTTAGAGTTTTATGTCGTCGTTGTTAATTAGAACTCGATCTGGACTAAGAGTTCGTTTTTGTTTGACAAGAAATAAGGAGTACTTAAATTTTTATCGTTGCTTTAGATTGGATGTTGGAGAGATAACTGTGATGAAGAAATAGGTTAAGGTATATTCTATATATTATATGTATTATAATATACATACATACATATTCTCACGCCTTTATTCCCATAAGGGGTAGGCAGAGCACTGGAATTCAAAAATCCAGTGCCACGTTTAGCAAATTCAAGGTAACTAGATGGTTAAACGTGATATTGCGGTGACAGGTTGCTAGCCCATCGCCCGCAATACACTAACCCAGGGGTTCCCAAAGTTGCCTGAGCTACGACCCATTTAAGTCAAGGATACCAACTTGGGACCCACCTCTAAGAAATTCAACCATATCAACCCAATATGACAACCCAAAGAAGTGTTAATACAATTTTTTACTACTTAAATAAATAACTATCTACAATAATACTATGTCTTACATCGAAAAAGTTCAGTTTTGACATCAACTTCAATGCGATTTAATATCAAGCTCAGTGAGTTTGATAAGTCTAATTTATTTCGGTATTTAGTTTTAATGTTCACCATATTAGAGAATCCGTTCGTGCTTAGATGTTATCGATGACTCGTCTGGTGTGTTGTTTTACAGGCAGGGCTCACTTAATATACGCTCGCGACCCACCAGTGGGTCGCGACCCATAGATTAGGAAGCGCTGCACTAACCCTTTCCCAGAGTCGACTCTTATGACACCCACGGGAAGGAAGGGGGAGGTGCTATTCTAACCCGGCACTACACGGGGAATTACATATTATATGTAGGTATATAGGCTAGCAACCTGCCACTGTAGTAACTCTTAACATACAACCAAATACGCGACGTGGTTACGAAATGTGAAATAATTATGATTTTGTCCACGTGACGTTTTTGTACTCTGCCCATCCCATTCTGGAAAACATTTGTGATACTATGTATGTATCCATACAAACAATCATGCCTATGTTCCCGAATGTCGTAGGCAGAACACACGAAACGTAACATAGACAAAACGATGATCATGACTTGTTTACGCTTCGCAGCCACTTCCAGCATAATTTTTGGTTTAGAAACAGACTGTAGGCAGAAGAGGTGGAAGCATACCTAAACCTATTTCTATTTTAAATTCTATGTATGCCTATGTATTTTTTATGTCTAACGATAAAAGTAGCCGTTATATGTTTTCCATTAGCGACAGGATGTGTATTGAGTGTGTATGACGGATGGACCAATTTCGTTGCGGTCGTTTTAACCCTTCCCTTAGCAGTGGACCGTTTCCCGGCACGCCTTTAAGTGGCAACCTGCCGGCTCCCAGCAATAAGGGTATGGTATAAAATTGGTTATCAGATATTTGACCAGGATTAACAAAGTTTTTGAAATGGAACAACAATCATTAAAACCTTCAGCCTGAAGGGTTTGTTGAATTCTTGTTGCTGTTTAAATGTTTAAGTCATGAATGAAGTATTTTTTGTCTTTCCGAGAAGCTCACAGTTGTGAGTAATCACCACAAATGACGATTTGACAATGCAGTTACATTTAATGATAGAGGAATGATGATGAATAGATGAAGATTACGTACCGTTAAACTTTTTTAAACTTTTAAGTGTCGTTGAGAAATTGAGAAAATTACTTGATCGATGTTTCCTTTGTAATTCTGATGAGTTGTAAAGGTTATGGGTTTTATACGTTGTAACGTGTTGTACTCGTTAAATGAATAATTAAAACATAACATACATACATACAGTCACGCCTGTATTCCCAAAATAGGAAGGCAGAGCACACTAAACGCTACATAGACAAAACGATGACTATTTCATGTTAAGTGGCCACTTCTAGCATAATATTTTCAGGTTTTACGGTGGCAGACACAATAGTGACAGGTTGCTAGCTGTCGCCGAAATATACCTTAAGCTATGTCTTTAGTCGCCTCTTACGACATCCACGGAAGAAATGGAAGGAAAGAAACATAACATGCAACAACAATGTCATTAAAAAAAGTAGTTTTTTTTGTTACCACTATCCGACATTAATGGGGACAAAGGCAAAGTGAAGTGTGTTTCTCAATTCTTGATAGCATGTTTTTTTTTTATAAACAACTGATGCATAAAAAGTTTTGTACAGAATCTGGATTGCGTAAGTCAGTCTCGCACTTGACAAGTTTTTTATTCGCAGATATTGTATGCAACTGCAACACTCAAATAAAAAAAAGGTATTCCCAAGAAGGGTAGGCAGAGCACATCCAGTGCCACGTTCTGCAATTTCAGGGTAACCAGATGGTTAAACGTGATACTGCAGTGACAGGTTGCTAGCCCATCGCCCAAAATACACTAACCCTTTCCCTGAGTAGACTGTTACGACACCCACGGGAAGAAAGGAGGAGGTGCTATTCTCACCCGGCACCACACGGGAAAGAAAGGGGGACTAACTCATAAAACTTTTGCGTAAAGTAAAATTATCTTGAAAAATATGGGGCAGTGTAACACATGAAGCGTAAGCGTCAATTCTTCGCGGTGCGCAGGCGCAGTATTAGACATCCGCTTTCCACTGCTTGTGGGACAAGGCTTAAGAGATTCGATTTTTAAAAGATGTTAACAGACAAAATAGTTAAGAAAAATAAATAAAAAGAAGTAAAAGGAAGGTCTTTTTATCGTACAAAATAAAGGAAATAATTAGTTACAAGATTAGACCGCTTTAATTTTTTAACGGCTTGTTTATCAGATTTAGGTATTACTTTTTTTCGTAAAAAATGGACAATTATTTACTTAGAAAAAGCCAAAGTGCAGGGCCGAATTATCTCCAAAGGCCTCCATTTTTTTTAACATTTCAGACCAACTTAAACCCGCGTTTTTTCTATTCGTCATTTAAGCGATTCTAAAATCGCTGTTCGCTTCTAACCGACACCACTCTTTAGAGCCAGTCGCCCGTAAAGTTGTCATTAGTAATGTCATTGCGGAAGAAAAGCAACAACTATGGGAATACCAGAAGAAACAAAACGACATTATTATTGCTAATGTTATTACAAATTCTAATATAAACATGTTTTGTAATAAACTTTCCTGATTTTCACTCATATTTATTGACGCGGGACGATAAGTCACGAGTAGACTGATACAGGGAATCACATTATACTCTGACGGGTATGTGTACTTACTTGACTAAATACTTCGGTTGTCACATTTGTATGTATGTATGTAACTGTTTATTGTACAGAATAAAAATGACTTACAGATTTGACAGGTGTTAAAGTAGTAAACATTTTATCGGATGTTCAAATAGTTTAGCAAAGGCAGGAAAAATCAAAAATGTTCTGTTGATGCCTAAAGTTTAGGTGGGTATACCAGAAACAATTGGAACACTAACGTCCATAAGATCAATAAATATTAAGTAAAATATAATTCCCTCACTAAAGTATTTGAGGACCCGATAAAATGTGGGTAGTAAAAAAACCTTATCAACCTGTCAAATCTGACATCAAGTTTGTTTACATTTAGATAAGTAAGGTAAAAGTAACAATGTTCGACACCTCAAAGCCCAATAGATGACACCCGTCTGTCACCTGTCTTACTATGACATAAAGGTTGCAAGTGCCAAGTATTGGGTCAGTGTCGAGCACAGGGATGCTTACCTTATCTAAACCGCCAGAGTATAGTATTGCTCCTCGGGTTCTTAAAACTACTTGCTTTTTATTTTTATCAGTACCGGCTCCTTGAACTACCCGCGTTTTATTAATTTTATCAACAGTCACCCTATCATTTCGACAAACAACAACAGACTTATTATCGCATGAGAAACTCTAACGTTGCGCGCGGATGCCCGCGGATCCGCGGGAATTCCAGCGCATTCCATAAACAAAGCCGTGCGACTGCGCGAGCTGTCGAGGGAATGCCCGAGGATGCTCGAGTAGTCGCGACGGCCGCTGTCAATACATATGTCAATAAGTATGTCAATAATTATGTAAATTCCAGCGAGTTCCTACGCATTCTAGCGGCTTCTCGAGCAGTCGCAGGAATCCTCGCGCATTCTCCACGGAGCGGGTCGCTGCGCTATGCCGCGCTGCGCTGCTCTTCTGGTGTGAATTGAGCCTTACCTGATTAAGTCCCGCGTCATAAGAAATAGATGTTCTAATGTTTATAAGTGATGATAAAATAACTAGGAAAATAGGTTTGGGTATGTTTTAGGCGACAGGCTAGCAACCTGTCATTATTCTACCTCTTCCATCATTACAAACCTAAAACTATGCTAGAAGTGGCTGCAAAGCGTGATATACTTATTAGTCGAAATCATGGTTTTATCTACGTCACGGTTCTTGTGCTCTGCCTACCCTATTTGGGAACACAGGCGTGATTGTATGTATGTATGTATGATTAAATAACGTAAGTATTGAGGGCGTTCACTTCCAAAGAGTTCCGACAGCCAAATCGCACCGTGTCAGAGTATAGAGTACTTAGATTAGGTACTTCGTGCACGCTTCATTTGTTTCTCTGCTTCCTGGACTCCATAAGTCCAATCCGTTCGTGACGGTCCGAGGTTTAAATTTAGATTCCAAATTTGAAATTCAAATCGAGTTCGGCTCTAAACGGTTGTTGACGTTTGGCAGTTGAACCTTGTTGCCGCGTTCGTTGACCTTTGCGATGTTTTGGCTGTATTGATTATGATAACAAGTTGCGCCGTTTTGGAATTTATTGTCTGGAGATAGAACTGTTTTGTTGACACAAAATGAACCAGAAGTGCAATATTATGATTGATCAACTCCGTCAACGCAGTCCGTTTAATCGCGATCCCACGGAATTTTTGCATATTTCTGAGAAAAAAAGTAAAATGATGTGTTAATCCCGAGTGTCATTTCGACAAAATAGGTCCCACCGTTTGGGCGTCAAGAAAACACAAATTTTCGCATTTATAATATTAGTAAGTGTACAGAATGAGGCAGACTGCGTAGGTACGAAAATTAGTTTTTATAAAACCTACCTACCTATAGTAGCTACCTACCAACATTTCTTCGAAACCTAGTATTGGATGATATCCTCTCACTAGTTCAACAAACAGTATTTACAATACAAAACAATGGTGCAGTAAGCTATTTAATATTATAAAAAGACAATTAAATTAAATACTTACGCGTTAGGGCCGTTGTGCATCAACGCTTTTCAAGGTTGCCCTTGATAAAAGACTCTTTAAACATTTTTTACGAACAAAGTGATTGGCTGAATCAAAACTAATTGATGATTTCTTTGGATCATTTGCTGATTAAGATGTTGATGTAATACAATGGATATACTCGGATGTTTCAGGCCAATCCGTGACCCATAAACGGGAGCAGCTTGAAACAATACATGTCAAGCTGTTTTCAATATAAAGACGTGAGTGTATCCGTTTTCTTTTACTATGAGTGAGTCTCATGGTGATATTGTGGTTAAATAAGTTTATTAGACCTCTTGTCGAAAACATCTAATTTGTTGTAGGTAATTTAAATGAAAGCTTCTCAATTTACGGGTTCTAACTCTTAAGAGGATAGGAGTCGCACCACTTCTACATACAAACGTAGTACGTTTTACGTACGTTTTAAACGTAGTCCCCTGTTTTCTCCCTGAATATGTAATGACATTAGAGCAAAAAAATTTATTTCATTACATTTGTATCTGTTGTGGCTATGCCCCTATGATTTGCTTTTATCGAAATTCTATTTATTTTATTTTTGTTTTACTTAGATTTTTGCTCTAATGTCATTACACAATTCATTATTCAGGGAGATAACAGGGGACCACGTTTGTATGGAGAAGTGGTTCGACTCCTATCCTCTTAAAGCCCTAATCTAACAATCTTTAATCAAACCATACAACATACATACAAACATACATACATTATGCCTGTATTCTTAAATTGAGTAGGGTGAGCATTCGAAACGCTACACAAAACCATGCACTTCTAGCTTTTTTTAATTTTAAGGGGCAGCGTAGACGACTTATTGTGCGATCGAGTCTGCGGCGCACAAAAAATCTACGTGGATTGTATGCAATGTGCGCCGGACTTTTTGTGCGTCGTGTGTGTTACCGCATGTAACTCCATAGGTTCTATTTTCACAGACTAAAAGTTCGTCGCGGAAAGTCGTCTGCCCAGGGCCCAAGTTAAAAGGTGCAATTGTGTCAGGTTGCTTGCTAGTCACAATAGGGTCTTTGACAACAGTAAAAATAAACTATAATTTGTGGCCATCCTAACAGATTATAGGAAAATTAAACATATTTCACTTTCTTTTGTTCAAAATATTATGCATTTTTCGAGTATTTTGTTCTATTAATTTCTAATATTCGTTAATAATGTATCTGTGACTGAAACGCATGCGATTGATTGATGACGTCACATACCATGAAAGGTATCTGTGGTCAAAGTGGACATTGATAATTTGACATGACAATTTTGACAGCTTCTTTGTGTGGTGCCTTTGTTTACTTGCATTTGACGTCAAACAGCGTTTTTGGCGTAAGTTTGAGAATTTGAACTTTAATATTTATTTTCTTTGTTGATACAGACAAGAATCCGGAAATACTAATATATCGTGTTTATTACATAATGAAGAATTTATTAAAAGTATATTTCAAAAATGTTCAAAAACCCTATGTAAACCTATTTCCTTTACTCGCTTCTTGTAAGAATAAATAAAGTTATTACACATTGTGAAATTGTAGAGATGTCATTCTAAACCCGACACCACACGATACCAAATCTATTTTTAATCGTAATAACTGATCGCATCGTAATAAAAACCGGATGAATGCAACTGTCAAACTCGTTATGATTATTTAAATGTAAACTGCTTAGCATTTCGACAAACGGTACCCGGGTCGTGACTTGGTTTACTTAATAATTGTGCATTATGTTGTTAATTAGCTTTAATTCTCCTTCAAGAAAGTGACATTAAGTTTGAAGTGATACAAAGGCTTACTATGTTCCTGGGATAGTGGCGAGCAGTCGTTGATATAATGCAGTACATATTAACGCTGTTCCAAAAAAAATCTATTGTTTTACCTGTCCTAATTTGCACAAAAAGATGTTTACATATTTTATGTATGTATATGTATGAATCTATTGAAGAAAGGTTTTTTTTAATCCATAAAATTAAGGATTAATGAGAACAAAATCATGATCACTTCATTTAGTGTATATTTTGTATAGGTAATTTTCTTAACACAAAAGAATCGATTAACTTATGTTTTTATTAAAGCCTTTAACTATGTTTTTTTTTTCATACCGACTCAGAATTAAAAACAAGACTGTCGCGATTGACAAGCTATAAATATATGTATAAATATAATGTACTTTAGTACCTTTTCCATTTAACGTCATATTTGAACTCTCCTATGAAGTTGTCACAGCGATCACAGTGACAAAGTTATAAAGAGTATACGCACAAGAGCACATTAAAATTAATAAAATCTCAGAAACCGAATGCAACAGAATGTTTGTGCCCGAAATTCTGCTACTCGCGTCACGACTCATAAAATTACGCTCGTTTGGACTCACCCTAAATTGACGGGTGGGTATAATAGTGACAGGTTGCTAGCCTGTCACCTAAAATATACCTTTAACCTTTTACCTTAGTCGCCTCTTACGACATCCTCTGTAGAAATGGAGAGGTATTCTTCTAAACATGACACCACACGACAATTAGTCACCTAAGTATTTATGTTTGAGAATACGTTAGAATATTATGTTTTTGTAAAATAAATGATTAAATGATTAAATGATTAAAATGATTAAATAATACTAATACCACCGAATAGCATTTGTCAAACATGCGTTGCATACCGTCACTGTACGTTAATTTCGACGTGAAACAAATAACTAGTTTAATGTACATGATGATATACATACGAGTAAAGATCTGACAGTAAAAACGATTGCATATAAATTAAGTATATTAACAGACGGTACCCAGTTCGCGTGGCGTGATAACTAGAAATATCTCCAACTGTATCGATACGCCATGCTTTGATTCGTTCTTTCTCTATAAATGGGTAATAATCTGAACTGTTCCTATGAGAAACCGATGGAATCGATTTATTGGTTTCGATTTATTTCATTGGAAACTTTACTCGAATACACTACTAGGCGTCCATCATACATCAATATATATAAACTGATGTCTCTCCTGAAGGGTTTAAGTATAATAAGAATAATAACTTTAAAATATTCGGTTCGAACATCTGCTTTGATTTGAATACGACAGATGAAGATTTTTATTTTTCATAATACAATTTTATTATTGACCGCCACCAAGAATCTTAGTGGCCAGTGTTAATGTCTAAGCGGAGCCCACCAAATATTTTTTATGCCATGAACAGGGAGTTTGTTATGATATTGTAGTGGAATTTCTAGCCATGTGATATTTGTGAAATATCATTACGAAAGTTTTAAATTGGCATAATTGTTTTCGGTTATCGCGGAGCCACCCTCTCATATAAATTTGCATGATGAACACAAACGACATTGCTAAAATTTGACGTCTACAATATCTTGAATCAATCACGATTAAGATAAAATAACAACATTCGTACATCACGTCAGAATTCCCAAATGGGGTAGGCAGAGCACACGGAAAAACAATAAAAACAAAGAAAAAAAGAGGAGTTTGTTATTGTTTACAATAATATCAAACATTAATGACTATACTCCCATAATTTATATCGATCGAGATTGGCTAGACATGTTGCTGCTCCCGACGGTGGATGTCGTAAGAGGCGACTAAGGCCTGGTTCACACGGCATTGTCCTGCACGTTTTTTTTGCAGTAGTATACGTCTTAACGTATAAATAGTGGCTGTACAAAGTACCTAAATAGATCTATTCACACGACGATTGTACTGCAAAAAAACGTATACCGCTTATACGTGTGAATAGATCTATGTACTTTGTACAGTTACTAATTATACGTTGAGACGTATACTGCATAAAAAACGTGCAGGACAGTGCCGTGTGAACCAGGCCTAAGGAAATAGGTTTCGATATAATTCAAGCGACAAGCTAGCAACCTGTCACTATTTTACCTCTTCCATCTGTTTTTGAACCAAAAACTGTGCTAGAAGTGGCTGTGAAGCGTGAAATAGCCATGGTTTTGACTATATAACGATTTGCATGCACTGCCTACCCTATTTGGGGTTACAGGCGTGTTGTATTTTAGCATGTATGTATGTATATTATGTATGTTTTAAATTTTATAACGTACTTAGCTTAAAAATAGATACGTTTTTATTCTTGTCCCATTGGAATCAATAGCAAGGTAAACGTCCCTGTGCTCGACACTGACCCAATACTTGGCACTTGCAACCTTATGTCATAGTAAGACAGGTGTCATCTACTGGGCGTTGAGGCCATAATTCTGAATGTAACAAGCATGCCGTATTTACCTCTACTCTGAAATAGCTGTGAAATGTAGAAACAGACAAGATTTGTATTCAATACCTGAACGTAAGTTAATTTCGATTTGATTGTTAGTATCTGAGTCAAGGTTTTAGTAATTTGAATATGTATGTAAATAAGTGGGTATTTTTAATATTTTGTCAATGAAAGCAAAGGAAAACATTCTTCAATGCCGCTGTAAACACAATACGCATTATACGCAACATTAGCAATACTTGGCGTAAAATACTGTTTGTTGTACATTTACTTGTAGAACTTAACATATTTTATGGTTTTACCAACATCAACATACAATCACGTCTGTTTCCAAATGGGGTAGGCTCGACATACAAAACATGACATAGTTTTAAATTCAAAAACATGTGGAAGAGACATAAAACACAGTCATAACAGTGACAAGTTGTTAGCTTGTCGCGTAAAGCATATCTAAACCTATTTCTTTAGTCACTTCTCACGACATCCACGGTAGAAATGGAGAGGTGTTTATTCTATTCCGACACCACAGTAAGTTATTCGATTTACTGTTAGAATCACTAGAGATATTTTTTAATAATTGTCAACCTAATTTTCAAATTAGCAAAAAGAGTTTTTTTATTCATGAGGGTAGTTCAAACTTTGGTTTCGTCAACTACACAATTTGACTGGCTGAAAAACAAAAGAACCACGATAAGACGAAAAACAATACCTTTAAAAATAACGGCGTTCGAAATCCAAAACACTGGCACACGACACACACTGCACAAAAGAAAAACAAATACACGGCACTGTTTTGACAGGCCGCCCGCGTCTGGGTGACCTAGAGAACTGGCAGGAATGGCGCGCGGGCGCCGGTGCGCGAAGAGCATTCGAAAACGGAACGGTGGGGTGCGCACGCGCGACTGGCCCAAGACGATCTAGTTAAATGATAATGTAAACAAACCGATATTGATGCAATTATTCCGTGATTAATTCCTGGGATAAATGAGCCGTACCTGTTATTAGAAATTCGCATGTTTTTAAAGGTCGAGATGATTCCCTATTTGTTTTTCTTACTTAATAGATAACATGATTAATGTTGATAAGTGAAATGGATACGCTCACGTATGTGTATCGAAATTAGTTCGACATGTTTCAAGCAAATTCGTGGCCCATCATTGGGAGCAACGAGTCACGGTGATTGCGGTGTGTAGTGCACAGTGAACGGGGATTATGCAAAAATATTTCAGTTATTATTTTAGTTAACACATCCAACATCCATACATCACGCCTGTATTCCTTAATGGGGTAGGCAGAGCACACAAAATGCAAAAAAAAACACGTAGTAAACGTAAACGTAAAAAAAAAAAAGTACGTAGTCAAAACCATCAGTTGACGTAATGTTAGGTTCAAACATAGGTAGATGAAAGAAGTACTATAATGTGGCGACAGGTTGCTAGCGTGTGGTCTAAAATACACCTAAATTTATCCCCTTTAGTCGCTTTTTACCACATCCACGGAGGAAATGGAGATGTGTTATTCAAAACCCGACACCACACGGATTTTTTGTACTAAAAAAAAATACCGGGATAAAATAATTGACGGCCGCTTTCAGAGTTTTACCGAAAAAAAAGTACGATATTTTGTAAGCTCTCTAAGTCAAATGAAAGCTTGGTGGTGTAATTTTATGCCTAAAGTTACATAAATGGGGTATAATATTTACAGGCTAGTAACCTCTCGCCTAAAAACATAATTTTAACTATCTTTAATTTAAATGCTCCACAAAAGAAAATAGGTAATTCTAATTTATGCGTACCTGTTAATGTAATAAAGAATCATCATAAAAACCGTATAAGAGTAGAAAACAGGAAATATAAGTTCGATACAATTAACAACTCTATTAGCACTTTGAACGGCGAAAGTCCTTTTAATTGAACTAATTTTGAGAAATCTGCCGCCTTCTGTTTTCGCTACTTTGCACCAGATTTTGATTGCATGATCGTTTTGATTACACTAACCGCTGAGTCCCAAACTCGATCGCTAAGTGAACTAAAGCTTAAGCGACACTTACTGGTAAGTGTAAAGTTGGGACATAGTAAATTAACTAAGTGATAAATCAAGTTAATGAGCGCTAGCGCGGGCCAGTGTGCCACTGGGTGCTGGTGTATCCTGAGCTAACGGGAATTAGCGGTGCGCTGGTGCAAGGGAGAAGATGCGAGCGTATTGGGCTAATTTTTTTAGGCCGGCCACATACCTACATACGGAATTCCGTTTCGGAATTTCGATTCGGAATCTCGAATCGGACTGTCCGAACGCACTAAATCCATACGGTTCGGAATTCCGAACGGAAAACTTCCGTCTGTATGTGGCTGGTCCATAGGTTTGTATGGATTGACTGCGTTCGATTTTCCGATTCAAGATTCCGAAACTGAATTTTTCCGAATGTATGTGGCCAGCCTTAATCAAAAAGTCCCGCTTCGCAGCCACCTCTACGTACAGACAATCACCCCTGTATTGTAAAGGGGTAGGCAGAGTACACGAAACGTTTAAGACAAGCCATGCCCATTTCACGTTCCGTGGCCACTTTCAGCATTAATAAGTAAGTAAGTAAAAAACTCTTTATTGTACAAACACAAGAAATACAAATAAGTCATAAACAAAAAATTTTGATGTACAAAGGCGGACTTATCCCAAAAACCAGCCAACCTTTGAGTAGTAGAGAGGAGCAGTAACAGGTAACGACAAAAGCGAAAATTTATTTACTTATGAATAACTTCAATTCTTATACTTACATAAATCTACTACATACTAAGTATACTACTAATTAATTAACAAAAGAAAAAGGTATAATAGTGACAGGTTGCTAGTCTGTCGTCTAAAATATACCTAAACTTATTTCTTTGGTCGTCTCCTACGACATCCACGGAAGAAATAGAGACGCGTTATTCTATCCCGATACCACACAGGAAAGCTTCTAGCATATTTTATTTTAGATATGAAAACTGAGAGAAGATGTAAAGTAGTGACAGGTTGTTAGTTTGTCGCCTAAAGCGTACCTAAACCTATTTCCTTAGTCGCCTCGCGTGAGATAGTCATAATCATGGTTTTGTCTATGTGGAATACAGGCGTGTAAGTATGTACCTATGTAAAAAGTCCCGTAACTCAGTTATTGATTCAGAGTGATCATAAACAATCATCCGGCGTAAAGTATTTAATTAATAAAATTATTAAATGACTGATTTTATTAATGTAAAGCCTCAAGCCCAAAGTTTCTCAAAATCTTAAAAAAATCTTAGATTTTGTTAATCAGAAGCAAACTTGACTATTGCATTTTTGGCGCTTACTTTTTTTCTGAGAATAATGAAAACGCTGACGCTTGTGGCTTGCGTGGTCGTGTGAAGAAGCTGATAAGTGCTAATAAGCTCTCACATTAGGGCCGGTCTCATTGCTATCTCGCCTTTCTTCGGAACAGAGCTAATCTGGCATTAAAGCTTCAATTAGGGTTAGTAACACATCCCCCGGCTTGAAGAGACGATTCGGGTTTTTATTTTGACAGGTTGTGATGTGAGACACTGACGCTTGAAGTTTCATTGTTAAGAGGAAATATGCCGGTCGAGGGAATTGAAAAATAGGTATTTGCTAAATCTATTGCTGTCGCGCCGTGACCTGCCCAGACGACGTCGAGTGCGATAAGAACAACTACAGCTCGGACCGAAAATACCTATGAAAATTATTAAAAAACAACGTTTCGTAGTCCCCTGATTTCTTCTCCAAAACTTAACCGATTAAATATGTTTTTTCATTAAATGTTTAAAAAATGTCATAACTGTGTTTCTATGTTCTTATATTTTGATATAATTGTGTTAAAATTGGTTTCTAGAGGTTTGAACACGACGGAAAAAAGTTACCAATTTTTCATGTTTCTGAAGGTTAATTATCTCCTTTAATAATTCAATAAAGAAAAAAAGGAAAACATAGGAACATGCTAATATATCATTAGATTGTTGATGTAAAAAATCATTGTTCTACGGGTAATATCCAGCGAGGAATCAGGGGACTACGTTTACATACAAAATATGACCGGTCCATTTCCTCTTAATGTTCCCAAACGAGACAAGCAGAACATTTTTTTAACTATTACACAACTATAAAATAAGTGCACTTAAAATTGAAATCCCGATTATCCCCGATGATTGCCGAGCAACATTAAGAAAACACGAAGAAACTATCTCTAGGAATACATGTAAAAAGGTAATGGAAACCGAGCTTGTGGACGGTTGATTCGATTTCGTCATTAGCCGGAGTACATTAGAGTGCAATGGTTCCCGGGTGGCCTGCTATGTTTAAGGCTTGTACACACTTGAGTCGCCTTTAACCCTGTCTCTCTGTTTGTCGACATACATGCAATCACGCCTGTGTTCCCAAATGGGGTAGGCAAAACACACGAAACGTGACATAGACAAAACCATTATTATGACTTTATCACGCTTCGCAGCCACTTCTAGCATAGTTTTAGGTTTGCAAAGGTGTGACAGGTTACTAGCCTACCTAAAGCATACCTAAACCTATTTCCTTAGTCGCCTCTTACGACATCCACCGAAGAAATGGAGAAGTGTTATTCGATCCCGACACCTCTCTTTTTCTCTATCTCTGTTGTTTGTAGTTCTCTCTTCTCTGTTAGTCTATCGACGTAATTGGGGTTCCCTGCCTCTGGAAAAGAGCAACCGGACTAGTCCATCTATCTCTCAAGACTTTTTTCTCAGGAGCGCGTGGAGAAACGACAGTGAAATTGCTACCAAATGTATTAAATAAAACAATTTTTATTTCACTATTATAGGCTCTTCTTTCTACTAAAAAATCTCGATGTTGTGTTTGCATCGCAAAATAGAAATTTTGTATTTTCGCTGTTTGTAGGTAATAGGTATCATAAAAAAGAGTGCATGACGTGAGCTGTTATTCTAAAATAACACCTCTCCATTTCTTCCATGGATGTCAAAAGAGGCGACTAAGGAAGTAGGATAGGGTATAGTTTAGGCGACTAGCTAGCAATTTGTCACTATTACAACTGCCAACGTAAAATCTAATAAAAATGCTAGAAATGGCTTTTTCCATGTAGCGTTTTATGTGCTCTGCCTATCCCATTTGGGAAATGGGAATCTAGATGTGATGAATGTATGTACTAATTTTATTGACACAATTTCGGTTTTTCTTAGTAATGTTTCTGTCACTAGTAAAAAGCTTTTTGCTACACGGACCCTAACAAAATTGTCTAGGGACTTTACCGAAACTGCTTGTTAGGTTTGTGCACACTGTCTTAATAGCAACACGGATTCGATTGCAATTACGTATTCGTCTGTACCTACTTTAGTTTCTTAATTAAGGTTCCATCAAATCAACTAAAGTACCGAAGTTAGAAAAATACCTAACTTAGGTTTGTTACCCAACTATCTGGTGACTTGGAGTACAGCAGTCGAAACGTTAAAGTATCAAATTCTACGTACCTACACTAGGATGCAAAATTGCATGGATAGCTTAGAGGCGGCAATTGTTTGGCGTCAGAAGCCGTGTTTCGATACCCATCACTATCGCACGGCGTAAACAGCTTCAAACGACTTTCATTTGGACTTGTCCATGCAATTTTGCATCCCGCTGTACATACGTACATCACGCCTGTATTCCCAAATTGGTTAGGCAGAGCATACGAAACGTTACACAGTCAAAACCATGACTATTTCACGTTCCGCAGCCACTTCTAGCATAACTCTAGGTTTTAAGTTAATGGATACAATAGTGACAGGATGCTAGTCTGTCGCCTAATGCATCTAAAGCAAATCTTTAAGAAAAAAAAAACAAACAAAAATGCTGGCAACGCTCTTGAATTTTGTCTTGGGCCGGCCAATAAGAGCACAACCATCGCCGCAATGGTTTGGCGGAATCGTCTCCGAACAACCAAAATGGCATTAGGTAGTACTCTAGTGCAGGGGTTCCCAAACTGTGCGCCGCAGAAAGTATTGAGGGTCGCCGCCGTAAGTCGATTCTTTATCATTATCCGAAACCATTTTCATTTTTACACAAAAATATTTTCATATTTATTCCTCTCAACCTAAATACCACCATTATCAGAGCCTATTTGTATTGTATCTTTTTCAAATACACAGGGTAGGGCGCCGTGACAAAATTCTAAACTTGTAGGTGCGCCGCGGGCTGAAAAAGATTGGGAACCCCTACTTTAGTGGGTCTGTCCTCTATGTGCAGATATTATGGTCAACGGTAAGGGCGTTTGTGCACTACCATGAATTTTACGGTCCGGCTTTTTCATTGAGTTCTCGTCTCGCTTGCTCTTCCATTAAATTGTATTGACTTGAGCGGGACGGCGCGACAGACCTTGAAAAACCGGACGGCCGGAACTGAAAATTCATGGTAGTGCACAAGCGCCCTAACAAGCGACTCGTTTGTTCGTTCGTCTTACTATACAAAAAACTTATTTACTTAATTTTATGTTTAAAATGGAGAGGTAATTCTAAACCGAACGCGGGTATTTTTCTTTGCATCCCATGTAAGTTTTCCGTGATACAGAGTGTTTAAAATTCCTGTCACGTGCCACGCATTGTCACGTCTAGGATGGCGAGGCAGCTGTGCCATCCGAGCATATTAGCTGAGATAGAATTCTTAAACTTTAGGCAAAAATTTTCATAGTTATCATAAGTATAAGCGAAGCAATTGACCCACCGAGAACGTTATCGAAATTATCGTAATAATTTTATTTGTCTGGTCAATCGAATGTAGTATAACGTTGACTGTAAATAGGTTCTAGGTGTGGTGTCGGGTTTAGAATTACACCTCTCCGTTTCTTCCGTGGATGTCGTAAGAAGCGACTAAGGACATAGGTTAACGTATGTATGTCGTAGGTAAGAGTTTACTCTGGGAAAGGGTTAGTGTATTGTGGGCGATGGGATAGCAACCTGTCACTGCAATAGGTATCACGAATAACCACCTGGTTACCCCTCTTGGGAATACAGGCGTGAGAATTTATGTATGTACGTACATAATTAAGTTTTAGGCGACAGGCTAGCAACCTGTCACTATTGTACCTGCAAACTCAAAACTTAAAAAAATATGCTGGAAGTGGCCACAAAACATGAAATAGTCATGGTTTTGTCTATGTGTAGTGTTTCGTGTGTTCTGCCTACCCCGTTTAAGAATACAGACGTGATGTATGTATGTAATGTAAGTATGTGATATATGTTAAAATAACTTCAGTGTAACTAAAGTAACTAACTAGTGTAACTAACGACTAAGTGATCCTATAAGAGTTCCTTTTTCCTTTTAAGTCACGGGACCCTAAAAATACCGTTTCCATTTTCAAGTATATTTTCAATGAAAGAGCACGAACACAAAACTTATGAACGATAGCTGTACGAAACAAACTTCAAACCAGCCTTTTTCCTCACCAAAGAACTGTCGGCACCATTTGTCTTTGAAAAATATCTTCCCATTTGCTCATCGATTCTTTGTCTGAACCAAAAGTTGTTAAAATTAACTGCGAGCGCGTGATCCCAAGCAGTTAGGTAACAAACGGCTAACTCTGAATTTTGAATAACAGGAACCCTGTGTTTATAATATATTGCTTGGCAGTGTATTGTATTTGTTATGTCAATGGGGCAGACGACGAAAAAAACTATTTAGTTTTTAAAATAGATTACCAAAAATATTAAACATGTATTTTTAATTTTACGTGATAAAAAAAATTATAAAAAACCGGCTAAGTGCGAATTGGACTCTCGCTCAAGGACTTTTTTTTTCAAAAATCTGCTAAAAAATAGATAATTATACAACTAAAATATTCTGTGAATGTTTCAAGTAGACACACCAAAGAACACGATTGTTTTATGGGAGCCCCCTGTAAATAAAAATTTTACTTAGTATTTTATTTTTTGTATTTTTTATTATAGCGGCAATAGAAATACATTATCTGTAAAAATATCAACTGTCTAGCTGTCACCGTTCTTGAGCGTGGTGACAGACGAATGGACGGACAGCTAAATCTCAGTAATAGGGTCCCGTTTTCAGCCTTTAGGTATGAAACCCTAAAATCAAGAATAAATCAAGGCACAGATCAAATTAAAGTCTGTCGTATCATGTTAAGAAGTTAAGGAAAGCTTACATCAAAAAGAGTTGGACCAAAGGAATCTGCAATGACAATAAAATGTGAAGCTCAGCTGTAGAGCGAACAAATTTTATTCGTTCAATGGCGCAATGTAAAGCGACTTACACAGTTTTTCTTGCAATCGTAGTAGGAGGCTAACGGGACTTGACGAGAATTCTATAAGTTAACAGGATAAGTGATGTGAGAGAATTATCGTGAACGAATGGAATATACGAATGCAACTTTTTGTATAATTGCATGTCGGGATCAGAATATCACCTGTCATGACTAAGGAAATAGGGTAAGATATGTTTTAGGCGACAGCCTCTAGCAAACCGTCACTAAAACTGCTAGGAATGGCTGCGAAACGTGAAATAGCAAATGTTTTGTCTACCTATCTCACGTTTTGTTTGCTCTGCCTGCCCTATTAGGAGAAGTGATGGTTTTTTGTAGTTTTTGATCGTTATAGAAAATGGATTTGAGAAAATGTTTACACTTGTGAAATTTTGACTGAACAGAAAAGTTGTACCTACATTTTTCAAATTTACAAGAGAAATGTGTCAGAGCCTGTCGGTCAAAGGCACTCAAAAACGTGTGTTGACCAAATCGGCAATGTTCTGAAGAGAGGCCAAATAATATCCAAAAACCGACGAGCATATGACGACAGGTTAAGCCATTTGTTGTTGAGAGAAGTGTGTCAAAATAGAAGTGAGAGGCGCTCTGTTGTCCCTGCCTGCCTCGCATGGACTTGTTAGTTTACCTACTGTTTTATAGTTAAACAAGATCAATTTCAACTAAATTTGTAACGTTATTTGTGATTTACTTGTACGTTGAAATTGACAAAAAACAAATATCTTTGACACTAAAACTCAAAGAATTAAAAGATAAAACTGGTATACTTAAAGCAAAATCTTGTGATCAGAAGTCCGAACAGAATTCCCAACAGAATTATTAAAATTTTAAATGGATTTGAAAAGATTCTTTACAAATTTCGCAGTCAAAACTTCTGTTGAAAGCAAAGTTTATGGAATATCTCGGAGATATGCCAAAGATATCACCCAACCCTTCGAAGTTCATTATCGTCATCATCTCAGCCATAGACGTGCCGATGTACCGACATGCATCCAGCTTCTTCCAACGACCTTTATAAGGTCGTCTCTCCATCTTTATTAGACGTCTTACGCTGCTCTTGCTAGTCTGTGGTCTCCACTTGAGCTCTTTTCAACCCTCTGCTTCGATATTGTTGAGGAATAATGTCAAGAAACGTTATCCGTATCCGTATCCGTATCCGTACTAATATATAAATGTGAAAGTGTGTTTGTTTGTTTGTTTGTTTGTTTGTTTGTTTGTCCGTCTTTCACGGCTAAACGGAGCGATGGATTGACGTGATTTTTTAGGTAGAGATAGTTTAGGTCAAGGAGAGTGACATAGGCTACTTTTTATCCCGGAAAAAATTGATGTTCCCGAGGGAAAACAAAAATATAGTTTTCTTGATAGATCGATATCCATCGATGATAGATCGATATCAATCGATAACCGATCGATAGATGATAGATCGATGGCGCTGTGTGTCGTTTGAAACAAGAAGTTTTCTTATAGTTGTGCTTTATACCGCAATATAACCGAGTTCCACGCGGGCGAAGCCGCGGGCGGAAAGCTAGTCCATAATAAAGCGCAAACTATGAATTTTCGATCGCTCATTTCAGGTATTTTAGATTCTAAGTTCCATCTGGATGGCGATTTGAACAAACGCTGATTTTATGGGGCTTTGAAGTAACCAAACTGCCATGCGGTGTCGGGTTTTTAATAACACGTTTCCATTTTTTTTGTCAATGTTGTTAAAAGGCGTCTAAGGAAATGGATTGAGCTAACTTAGTAACTAAAATTTTTGTAGTTTTTGAGTTGTCAGGGTATAAATGGATAATGGCAGAAGTTATGCAAATTAAATAACAAAACTCTTCTAAAAAAGGTTTATTGTTACTCCCACTCATCTCAAATTTATCTAAATACAATATTTACAAACTTAAAATAACTTAATTAACAGTAAAATTTTATTTTAATGTCACATTTAAAAGTCATGTTTGAAGACATTTTGATTAAAACTTACTGGTTTTTCACAAGGCAGTGATTGTAGCTGATTTGTATTTTATTGAGTATTTAGTAATAATAATAACATTAAACTACTTATTAGAATAATTACAGTCCCAAAGAAACACAACATTTCTTATTCAGTTTTATGTTACTGTCAAACAATAAATAAGAAATTGAACACAGTTTGACAGTTTCGCGTCAAATTATCATCAATATTGCTAAGATAAAAAAATGTATTTCATACTTCACATAGATTTATCTTAAATTATAATCGTGTTTATCTTTCGTCGGTCCCGGAGAACAAAATGCTATCTGCAAAAACCACTCTTTTCAGGCAAAATCAAACATGTTTTGCTCGAATGTGACTTGCACGACAGTTAGCTTTGAGTAAAGTAGTATTATGTTCTGATTATGTAAATAACGCACGAAAAATGCATCAAAAGAAAGATATTTCAGAAGTAGTACCTTAATCAAAATCAATAATTGACTGCTTTGTGTAAAGTTATAATATTTATTTAGTAATGGTTTAAGGGAAAATGTTTAGTAACACAATAATATGATAATCAACATTGCTATAGATTATTAACGATTCATATTTCACTGAAACTGATCATAAGTTTCTTTCAATCAAAGTTTAGTGGATTGTTTGCATGGGCGCCAATTGTACGAGTGAACAGTTTTGGAGGCGACGAGAAAAAAAAAGATAACTGCGCTTATCGTATTTTGCCAAAAGCTATCCTAATCGAAAAAATAGGGATATAGAAGTTTACCATATTAAATTGAGCTCTAAGCATTTTTTAATAATGTTAACATAGGTACATTTTTAATTTAGTTACAAAGAATATGAAGAAATTAAAACATTGTTTCTTATTATTTTCTCAATTATTTTAAAATAAAATAAAAATTGAGCAGATGTATTAACACCTACAGATTGCAAATACGCCATGAATATAAAACTATGATAATGGCAGTGATCATTTTGTTCCCCTAGATCGGCAAATTATTATAATTAAAGTCGAGCTCCGCACTGGACATAACATTTTGTCTGTTCTTTTTTCATCATTAAAACTAAAACTGTATACAGAAAGCGAAACTATGGTACCGGTGACCGAAGTATGACGTCAAGCTTCATACAAATTGTTTTATCAGATCTGAAATTTAGATCTTGGTGATACCTAATAAAAAAATAATTGTGTACTGATATTGAAAATTGAATTGAGAGACTGGCGAGAAATTCGAGAATTATAGTGCCATAAATGTACATGTGAAATGTATTGTATGTATACCTGGAAATTAAAAACCTGACAAAGTTGCGAAAAATCGTTAACACTAATTTTTCACACTACAACTACTAAATTCCAATGTCATTTGACTCATGCTGTCAAAGCTGGCTGTTGCTTAAATGCGATGTTAAAAAAATTATAATGTAAAGAATATTAATAGAAGTGCAAAGAAAATAATTCGCAATGAATAAAATATTATGCCGGCGGTAAAGTCTAAGGAATCAGATGTTCCTTTAAACAATAAACGACACCGGTTGTCAATACTACTTGGACCTATTGTATAGTGAAAGCAAATAATGTTGCTATAAAAAACATAGAAGTGCTCTCATCAGATTTTTTATTTTCTTGGTAAAGTACTGTGTACCTAAATAAGAAAAAAAAATGCGATATTACGTTTAAAAAATATTCAGCGTTTCGTTCACTCGAGGAAAAAGATTTTTATTTTACATGAAATCTAATAAAAATTGTGGTAGTATCGTTTAACATTTAAAAAAAAACAGTTTAATTGAAATAGTACTTTAGTACATTAGAACGATTAGATTGAATGACGTCACTGGTACCATGGTTTTGATCCCTGATTACATGTTTAATTTACTTAAATTATTCAGATATTAGAGTTGTCTTAAGGTGTCATTCATTGAAAGTGATTTTGCGTCTATATCGGCCAGCGTATGAATCGTTCTAAGAATGCGATAAACGCATTTAAAATCCTACTTTTTTGTCGTCCTATTAAACGACCATCAATGCTTGAGATCTGAGGTTTGATCTGTTTATTCTACACAAGGTCTTGGAGACTGGACGACTTATCATTTTGTTTAAGGCTTATTTTGTGTAGTCGATCAAAGCATCGATTCTAATTATTTATTAGAGTACAATCAAGAGTAGAAGCTAATTATGAGGGTGCCACTATTTTCCAAAAATTTGGATAAAAATATTTTTACATGGCAACAATTTAGTTCCTATTTACTCGCTTTCTACTCTCTACAGCACCTTATTATTAAACTCAAACGTAATTAGTTATGTCTCTACCAGTTCATTTAAGATTTTTAGTTCCCACGAATTATTTAAATAATTATGTCCCTTTGGGAGAGTAAATTTTACGCTTAAATTATAATTTATTAATATATAGGGTACTCCACGTACAAATAACCGATGTTAATTTACATATCACACGAATCTTCCATTCGTTACAAAACGACAAAACCTACTTCAACATCTAAAACATTGGTGGAAAAATTAAGTACCAAATCCAACAACGGAAGTTCACGTTTACAAAAAAGTATCAAAAATTTAATTTACAGTATAAATACATCTGTGATTTAATAAAAAAACTATTATCGCGATTTTTTTCTATCGTTTCGCGGCGGGAGCTTGAGTGTGGTGCTGGCAACCCTCTACGTTCTCTGGCCAATCGCAGACGTTTTCGTTGGGGTTGAAGACCAGGTTAGAGGGGCACGGCATGTGGTGCTTTCTCTCTCCCTCGCACATGTAGTAGTGAGTGCAGTCGGCCTTGTCCTTGTGGTACGAGATATGGCCGTCCTCTTCTTCGCAGGTGACTTCGTTAGCTGGAAAGAGACGCACATAACATGAGATGTATGACAGACGTGCATTTAAGGTTTTTCGTGATGAAAGGATCACAGTGAAACTTTATGTGTAATAGCTCCCAATAAACAAAATTTGCTTAGTCATACCTACTTTTGATTCATTATAAATACATGAAAACAAATAAAAATTGTATCTCCTGTGGTCATAAAATTCCGGTTTTATAAAGTAACTAAATACTCTTTATTGTACAAAGTTAACAGTTAACTCGCAAATAAAAATTTAAGTACAGAGGCGGACTTATCCCAACAGGGATCGCTGCCAGCCAACTTCTGAGTAGTAGTTGGGGAGGTGTTTTAAATACATCTGACCTTTTTTACTACATTTACGAAAAACGTCAAACTCCAACATTATTGAAACCAGATTCATTTTAAGGACCTCATTTGAAAATATTTGTAAACCACACTTACGATCTTTCGTCGTGTACTGTCCGTTGGGGCTCGAGGACTCGTACGGTCCGTCGTACTCCAGCTTGACCTTGTAATCTCCCAACTCCTGCTTCATAGCTGTGATGAGAGGGTACTTCCCGGTGCCACAGGATCCTCGGAAGTCATCCATATCGATGGACCAGACCATAATGCCGCCGAAACCTTCCTCTTTCAACCACGCCATCTGAGAACAAAGAGTCTTGTTTTTAAAAGACGCTTCATCAGACACTGACTCTTAAATCCCTTTAGTTTGCTCAAAGACTTTTTTCCAAATCTGAATTTAGTAATGAAATAATAGAGAATATTTTGCTATTTTGAGAACTGTCATTGCCTAGACTACGATTAACTAAGTATTTAACATTACAATTCATTAATTAAAATCAACGGTCACACCATTTTCCAATAAGAGCGTTTCTAAACCATTTATTGAGTTTTCTAACCTTAACATATTTATTTATTTTAGCCCAAATCGGACTTTTGGGTCCAAGAATAAGACCAAAGTTGAATGAAGCCGTTAACGCCGGTTAGTTTTATGAAAAAACCAGCAGATTTGGTCTTTTGTATTCTTTTGAGGAGCATTTCCAATTAAATATCTTTAACAAGACTGATTCAGTTCATCCCTGACCTTATTGACACCCTAAAACTTGTCTCAAAATCTGCACAAAGTAGGGTGCACGCAACTATTAATTTAAGGTCACAGGTCACAAAAATCGTTATTTTTGCGCTTTTTTGGACCCTTAAACATGTTCTCACCTTAGTCTTGAGGGACCGCTCATCGTCGAAGCCGACCCACTGGTCGTCCCGGTAGGCAAATGGCACCATCTGCTCGTTGTCCCAGACGAGGGTAGTGTTGTCTTCCCTCAGGAACTCGCAGATCTCGTAGTACGACATGAAACCGGCCTCATTCGTGAAGCGACCGGCCGAACCTGAACGGAAGAGTTTTCATAAATACCATGGTTTTAAGGAAATAATTTTGCAACCGGTTACCCTGAAATTGCTAAACGTGGCACTGGATTTTTGAATTCATGTGCTCTGCCTACACTTCTTGGGAATACAGGCGTAAAAATATGTATATAATTATGTTTGTATTGTATGCATTTTGCAACTGACTGTTTCGGTATTGCAAAGTACTCATGATGAGAGTTGTTGTCTTTGTTTCTCATATTATTTCCCGCTCTTGTTGGAGATTTGTACAGTCCATTATTTTTAATCCAAGCTGTTTAATTTGTCAATATGACTTTTTGTTATTAATTGAACTATTTTGATACACTTCCAGTTGTAAATAATTTACTCAAAACTAGGTTTGAATGTGTAAAGTTTTTGACAATTTGTAAAAGTCGATTTACAGAATCCATTGAATAAAGCCAAAGATACATTTGTCTCCTAATGTATCCGTGGCTTTAATGTTTTTTGATTCATTCGATTAATTTTGTCTAGGACTTAGGTTCTAAATAGCAACCAAAGACAAAAATACACAGAGTTTTGATTGATATTTATACACGATCCCACAAGTATATCAAAACAAATTGTCCAAATTGACAGATTGAGCATATTACAGGCTAGAAAGTGGGAAATTCTTTACTACACAAAAAATAGGACATACAACATAGGTTACATAAGAAACACTTAAATACAAAGGTAGATTTATTTAGCTATAGTACGATAAAGATGTGTTATTACAGGTAGTTTTCCAGAATTTTGCTAGTCCTCGTACGTATAAAACAAAACATAGTTACATAACATAATAATACCTAACATTCCGAAACCCTGCATTGTCGGAAAATATTATGTAACGAGAACATTCATTTATTTTATGTGTAGCTCGTTGCGAAAAATACCTTGTTCTTATTTTCTTAGGAAAACAAAAGTATTATTGAATTTTCTGCTATGTTTATTGGAGATCTGATAACATTCTGTTACTTGATGAGCACGATTCCATGTATCAGGCCAAATAAAGGCAACAGAACACGACAGTGTTTTGTTTAATACCTAAAGAATAATACGTAATCCTGTAGTTAGATACATATTTAAAAGTCAAATCTACGCCTTCTATCCTTCATTCAACGATGAAATAAGAAAGTTATCGTACATTTATGTTCTAATAAGAGTGAAGCGCAGACAGTTCCTATGAAACGTTAGATTTTAGACACTAAAGGGTTTAATCCTTTAATACTATTAGTGTAATAGCTCTTGGCAAATTAATCTTTCGTTATTTGCTATTAGGGGTTGACGAGCTTTCTAAGAACAAGGTTAGTCTGAGCCAATTTCATCAACTTCGTCATTAACTGAAGACCGCAATCAGAGTTTCATTAAAGCGATTATTAGAGCCACTCTTTAAACTAATTGGCTAACCCTAAATGAACACTGAATTCTCGAACTGTTTCATTATACAGTATTCTATTGGTGTAAAAAGAAAATGTTACGTCAAAGAGTATTATAAACTGTCAACTTGCCTCAATTAGACATCTTTGAACAGAATTTCATAAACAATTGCGCATCGGCGTCATAAACTCGCACCGCGAACCATGCTGAGCTTCCAAATTTAAAATTGGCTAAAAATAGCTTTTTCTTCGGTCAACCGTCGTCTGTTTTAAGGTGTTCGAAATTTGAATGTGAGCCTATATTGTAAGTAAACATTAGATTGCTATCACAAGATGTACCTACGTTCTGTAACCCATGAACATGGTTGATGCATGTGAACGTGCAGCGTAAGGACATCATGATATGGATGTGGATAAAAGATGTACGTCTACTAATAAACTATCGAATCGTCAACGTACCTCCACCAGATGCGGGTGCGCCAATATCGAACTGGGTGTCGTTGATCAGGGTGAACGACCTGCCGTAGGTCGGCATGCCGATCATAAGCTTCTCCTTCGGGGCTCCTTGTCGCACCCATTCGCGAGCTGAATAGTCCTGGAAAGACAAAAGAGAGACGTGAATGTTAGGAAATTCTAAAGAAATCTCTCTTCAGGGGAACTGTCATAACAGATCTGGCATACCAGGGGACCGAAGTCCACAGAGAGAAAGTCAGAAGTTATATTTACGTAACTGAATTTCGAAACTTCTTTAGCGCGATTCGAATCACTTTGACAGATGATGTAGATGAAGTTCGTAGAAGAAGTTCTTCTATTCGACTATAGGTGGCACTAGGAGTCGCTACAGTAAGCAATTTAATGCTGCCTACGTCGATAAATCGACACCTTAAATTAAATTCCACGCGATTTTAAATGATTTTAAATATGGCGTTTAAAAATAATTTAACAAAGAATTTATGTAGACAGTTGAATATTGATGTACAACGAAAAACCGGCCAAGTGCGAGTCGGTGTCGCGCACAAAGGATTCAGTACCAAAAACAGCCAAAAAGCTCGTTTTTTCTATGTTAGCCCCCCTTATTTCTTTTTTTTTTTTTTTTTTTATGTCAAATTACAATAAGCAATTCATATTCATGTTAGTAATAATTAACTTATAATGTATGTTATGTCAAAGAAAAAAAAAAAAAATAATTTTAAACATTTAAAACTTATGTCAGAAACATTACCAACAAATACAAGTCAATATACAAAATTGTCAAAATTGTCAAAATCATCGATATTGTCAAAATTGTCAAAAGAAAAGAAAAGAATCATTTATTATTATACAGAGTCAGTCCAATGCGCGCATGACAGCCGTTCCAGTGTTATTGCCGTTATTGTATACTATTTTTGTTTTTAGTATTTGTTGTTGTAGTAACATTATAAACAATAATCTGTAAAAATTTCAACTGCCTGTGTGTTCTGCCTGCCTTATTGGAGAACATAGGCGTGATTGTATGTATGTACACTGTAGGTAGCTTGACGTCACACTTTTGTCATCGACACCATAGTGTCGCTCCCTGCTCATTACAAATGCCATAATCACAGTTCGATGTGACTTGATTCGTCTGATAACCAAACGCACGGATTTTCTTAGTTCTAACAACCCTTCATGAAATCATTGAGCCGTGAGCATTCCAAAGTTGTTATGAAAAGGAAGCATCGAGAACCCACCGGAGCGGACGAAGGGTAGAAAGGGTTCTTAATATTATTATAATGCTAATATTTCTTCGTCTTTGATTTTGCTACACTTTTTTGGATATCAAAACTTCACAAAGTTGATGATATCGACGTTTCTGTCATAAACTAATAACTCTTGTTTCATCTTTCCGAAGGTATGACCGAGAGCTTTAAGTCTATATTTTTGGGGTAATTTTATTTTTTTGTAGGGAGTAAAACACTACTAGGTATACCCATTTATTTGCTAGTGAAAGGTGACAAAATAGAAGCGAATGGCGCTCTGTTGTCTCTGCATATCCCGCAGGGAATAAGGCGTGACGGTTATGTATGTATGAAAGGTGACACAATATTGGAAGACACAAGATTCAGCATATTTAGGTCATCAGTTAGATTAAAGAAAAATTTGATTTTTTTTTCTCATCCAAGTATATATTTTTTTCTTGTTCGTTTTACCTATATTTACAGTTAATTTTATTTATCAATACGTATTTTAGTCATAATAATATTATAATTTGTCTTCCACCATTCTTGATAATATAATATACGAAGTGAAATCAAACGAATACACTCACTTCTTTTTAATCGAGATAAACTCGACATGTTTGAAGCGCCATCACTTCGCACGGTTGCTTGATGCCACAATTGCAACATACTTAGCTCACAACTACCCACATTTTCGCCATCACATTCACTGTTACTATAAAACGTCTCACTTCGGTATAAAGAAGTCAATGTATTCGTTTTATTTCAGACGACAGACTTTTTGTGCGATCGAGTCTGCGGTGCAAAAAAGACTGCGCGGATTTTATGCATTGTGCGCCGGACTTTTTGCACGTCGTGTGCGTTACTGAATATAATAGGTTTTATTTTCACAGACTAAAAAGTCCGTCGCGGATAGTCTGTCGTCTGCGCAGGGCCTGTGAGTAAAGTTACTCCCACGGTAGTGTTTTGTTTATTCTTGATAATCTACACCCGGATTGAAACCGCGTCCTAAATCATTATTTAGGCGTGTAAACACACAATTACTCAAAACAACACGGCGCGGGCAGTTGCGAATAATTTTAGTAGGGTACGGAGTACGGTCTTCACGTAATTATTGTACCTTTGATACATATTTACCGAGCTCAAAGCGTTGCGGCTATGGTGAGGTTACATTGTTGGAATTGCTGTAATGACCTTGCTGTGGGTCCAATTGCGGAGTTCACACTCAAGCTTTTTATGTTGGTACTTTGAACAAAGAGCTTGTGGACTCTAGGCTTTATAATAATATCAAATAATTCCTATAAATAATACCTCTCCGTTTTCTTCCATGGACGTCGTAAGAGGCGACTAAGGACATGGTTAAGGTATACTTTAGGCGACAGGCTAGCAACCTGTCACTATTGTAATTGCCACCTCAAAACTTAAAAAATATTATGCTAGAAGTGGCTACAAAACGTGAAATGGTTATCATTGTGTCTATGTAGAGTTTTGTGTGTTCCGCCTACCCCGATTGGGAATACAGGCGTGATTGTATGTCTGTATTACCACTTCCAGATTTTTTTGTAGATTTTGAGAGTTCCGAATTTATTAACATAAGGCTGTATAATAAGTATATGTATAAGCGTTTGCTTACCACAGTCAGTTTTTTCTGGTAGCTGGTAGCGCTCTCTAGTGGGAAGAGAGGACTGTTGTGTCCAACCTGGCGCTCCCATTGGCCGTGGAAGTCGTATGTCATCACGTTGATAAAGTCCTGAAATGACCAAGATATGTCATTAAAGTAACCCAGACTTGTCCTGCACAGTCCCTTAAGAGTATAGAGAGACGCATAAAAAGTCAAGAACCAACTGAAAATTAAAAAAATTGTAGGTTTGACACAGACTTGACTTAAACATATGCGTAGACTTGAAAAAATTACTAAAAATAAGTTAAAAGAACAAATTTATATATCCATTCACATTACATTATCTATCCACAAAGGGCGAATTAGTCTTATTAAAAATTTCTTGAAACGTTTAGTAATATTTAATGCAGAATGACCAGCACTTTCCATTTCGTTAGAATAAAAAAAAGTATCAGTTACCATATTTTCCGTTAACTTAATGAGGACATAGGGGTAACATTAATGAGAACATAGCAAAGTTTTATAAATTTTTTTGGTACTAAAATGCTGCATCACAGAATTTAGTATCAAGTTATGTTTTACTGTTCCACTAACCAAGTACTTAGAAATCTCCGGCACATCGTATCCAGCAGCAATGGCTTCGAACGACGCTGGGACGGCAGCAGTCAGCAGCAGGCGAGGTTGGCCTGATGTCTTCGCTTCTCCTTCGAAGGCCAGTCGGAGCTCCTTCAGCAGGGAGACGAAAGCTGCACGATCGTCGGCTCCTCTGTCAGAAGAAGGTAATAATGAAAATGATGCCTAAGTTAGATGAAAAATAGAATGAAGATAGATTGAAATAAAATTGTGAGCAAGAGGAGATGCTCGTGGCTGAAGAACTTTTGTCAGCTGGTCATTGGTAGAAGGGAAGTTACTTGACAATATCAACGTCTCTATAGTTATAATTGTCGTAAGATTGCCGTGATGTGATTCAACAACAAATAGGAGAGAATTACGAAGAACAAGAAGACAATTTTACTTTGACGATAAAACCAAAAAATAACAAAGTCAAAAAGGTCGAAAGTGAAACTCACTAATTAGTTGAAAACGATTACTATGCCTAACTAATTCCTAGGTACTCTTATGTATTATTCTTTGAATTGGAATCATTACACAATGACGATGCTAGAGATATAAGTGAGGTGGGATTTGAACACACCGTCCGTTATCCACACCAAGAGTATTACTTGACATCATTATGACACCATTTGGATTGTAAAAGCTCTTAACCCATTTTATCACGCATTGTATATTAACTCATACTGATGTTATAAGTTCTCTTTCCTATTTCTTCTTCTTTTTTCTAACTTCGTTCTTCTTTTTCCTAAATTTTATTCAATGATACCAAGTCTCTTTATTTCACATTCAAAGTAGGTAAGTCCTTACCTCGGGTACTCCCAGTCTACATCCAGGCCGTTGAACTGATAATCTCTGAGGAATTCAATGGCCTCATAGACAAACTGGTTCATCCTGAACACGTTAGATGTGAGCTCTTTGAAGGGAGTGGATCCAAACGCCCATCCTCCAATAGCCAGTAAGATCTGGAAGATGATAATTTAAAATTAGAGAAACGTGTTGGCAATAAAACGACTGATGATTTCGGATTTTTTTTATTCGTTTTAAACATTCGAAATGTTAAGATATGTCTACTTTAACGGTTCAGGTCCTTTTACCTTTAGATCGAAGTTAATTTAAAATTAAGCTTGGATTTTCTTATTAACTTAGGGCTGAGATAGTTTTACCTTACAGTGATGGTTCTTTAATCAAAGTCATTAATTAAAGTTGGAGTTCATTTTCCTTAAGATTGAGGTTTATTCTGCTTTGAAGCTGGGTTTCGTCTATCGCGTAAGGATAAGTTACTTTTAGTTTAAGGTTAGGGTTCATTTACCTTAAGGTTGGGGTTCTTTTCCCTCAAAGCGACGACCTTCTCGTACATATCGGCGTCTTTTTCGTCAGCCTCAGCAAGTTTGTGGTCTTTCAGGGTAGCGAAGGCGAAGATCACGTGGGTGCAAAGAGTGGGGTCAACGTTCTCTGCCGAGAAGCGACCGGCGCTTGGGCGTTTTGAGGACCATGAGGTCAGGTAGCAGAGAACTTGGGGCTCACGTCCTGGAAAAGAGAAATCAATGAGATACTAGTGAAGTTACGTGATCAGTTGATCACATACATCATATAACGTGACCATACGTCCCGCTTTCAGGCAGTCAGTCCCGTTGTCCCCCGCGAGGCCGAAATTGTCCCGCTATCTCAAACAGACCAAACGATTATTTAAAATGTATTTTTTCACTCGAAATGTGTAGTACGGCGCTCCGCGCAGAAAAGCAAATAGATATCTGCCTACGTGGAAAGAGGTACAAAAAGTGCTGGATTTACTAATAAATTAAAGATTTACAAGCAATAGCGAAGATACGAAAGTAGGACGAATATTTACTTTTTTTTTGTAAAGGCACAGATAAAAAAATCTTTGGCGGAATGCCGTGAATGTTTCTTCTGAAAATCTCTGACAAAAAAAAAGTGGTCACGTTAATCATACACGCCTGTATTTGTATTCTCAAATGGTGGTTGAGCAAACGAAACGTTTTTGTAGACAAGGCCATGACGACTTCACGTTTCGTAAACACATGTAGGATAATTAAGGTAAAGTCACCGGTAATGGACAAAGAACCAGTAATGGACAATGACTCTTATTTACTAATCACTAAGGAAAAGTCATTTGTTTTACAACAATCAGTTCACAACTCTATGGTCTTTACATTATGAATGAAGTGTCCATCACTGGTGCTTGTCAGCTTAAACCGTCCATAACTGGTCCCGTTACCTTACCTATTGGTTTTTAAATTTTGTCTCAGTCGGTTTGGTTTTAGTGTTATCTACCACGATTGCTGGTATATGATCGCAAATTTTGTATTTTAACATTTTTAACCGATTCCAATTTTTATACAATCAATCACTCACGTCTGTTTTCTCAAATAGGTAAAACAGAGCACACGAAACAGAAAAAACATGACTATTTCATGATTCGTAGCCACCTGAAGCATAATTTTAGGTTTCAAAACAAATGGAAGAGGTATAATAGTGTCAGGTTGCTAGCCCGGCGCCTAAAGTAAACACATTTACTTAGTCTCCTCTTTCGAAATCCACTGCAGAAATGGAAAGGATATAACCCGCCCGACACCACAATTCATTAAAAAAAAATTACATAAGTAACGTGATTAGGATAGATATTAAAATAAACAAAACACGTGCCAAGGGCAATAAAATTATTATAAACCCGTTGTTATGCGATCGTCAGTTCTGTTGGCACTTTCTTTTTGAAGTAATTTTCTTTATTAAGCTCCAAAATAATGCATGAATTTGAAAGTTTATTCTAAGTAATGACTTTCTCCGAAATTCACTTTTAAAATTACAATTGTAAAAATGTACTATTAAAAACAGGCACAGAATAACCATAAAACCAACAATCGCTTGTTAAGCACTCAATAAACACTGCAAATGGCAGAATGCAGCTACGCAGTTTGCTATTAAAACAATTGCTGTTAATTACACAACTCATTTGTTATGTTCGATTTACCAATCGACGCATCAACAGGCGAAAGGCAATTTAATTTCCCATTCGAATTTGAATATAATTTGGTCGTTAATCAATCGAAGGTGAAGGGAAATCTAATTTTGAATCTTTCCTCATTTAACTCTGACGACATTTTTATGAAATGTCAATCATTCCGCTTTGATTAGGTAGATTCATCTCGAATCGCATTTTTCAAACTAACTGGAAAATTAACTGTATTTTTTATTAAATATGCTAAGATATTCGCATTTATTATTTTACAGAAGCATAAATATCAAACGTATTCTCGAACCCGTAGGTAGAATCGGTAGCACAAAACGTTAAATAGCCAAAACCATGAGTATTTTACGATTCATAGCCAACATAGTAAAGAAATTTTGATTTATAAATTAAAAAATGTAGTAACACACATTTTTAGTTCAATTAGGACAGATATACCTAAATTACTATCTTCATCCATAATGGTACGCAATATGCGATGTTTATTTTCTTCCCTGGACGTTCTAGGAGATGACTAAGTGTCGTATCATCAAATTAATGAATTCTTGATTCATCATAGAACCTATTATTAACAATAATCTTTATAATACGTTCTGTGATAAAATTTGCTGTGGATCAGGAATTAATTCAACTGTACATTCAAAAAAACTCACACAATGACGCCATACGAAACAAATTGGAAAGCATAAGTTGTGACATTTTTATACGGTCTTATTCCGAGCCCTTAAGCACAACTCGTTGAAGTTTTCATAACTCACGCCCAGACTTTGTCACGCCGTAAAAACTCCCAAAGAATACTTTACACAACTTGAGCAGTATTCTTGAACATTCAAAATATGTTATTTATTACGTACTTGGCGAAAGTTGGAGGTGCTTCGGAAGATTGTCGCGTCATAACAGAGGGTCTTGAATCACGGGTCTGTGACTTTTAAATGCATGAGCTGTTTGCGAGCCGTCACACGGAAGGGCTTAATGTTGCGAGTTTTTACGTTTTTATTGCTTGTTCAATCGAACAAAATCTCTGTAGGAACGATGAGTTTTCCTCCTCCGTCACGGTCTATACTCTGGTGGTTTAGATACTTAACTAAATGTAAACGAACTTCATGTCAGATTTGACAAAGTCTTCGAAATTGTTTTGACGTCTAACTTTGAAAACGTATGCTCTGCTTCATTAAAGAACACAGACGTAATGAAATGAAATATATACGTGATATGTCTTAACCTTAAAATGGAAAGATCAGTACAAGTCAACAGTAAAGTACCAGAAGATAATTCGACACAGCTCCGAACTTGAGCGTTCCTGAAACACTTAAACTTCTAGACGTAACAGCAATATATTTACGTCCCCGCCACACCCAAACGTCTTAGTGCCTACATTTCCCCGTTAAAAGCAGTCGATGCTTCAAACTTTCAACTTGTCGCGAATCGCTCCCGTTCTTGGCAGGAGAAACAAAGGGGGGCCCAAGAGTGACCCTTGAGGCACTCCCGTGGAGATTTGTTGCCGTCCGTGCCAAACACACAACGGTTTAAATAGGTTGTCTGTTAACGTGGATTGTTTTCGCATTGACGTAGGTATACGTAAAGCTGTAAAACTAGAACCTTGTTGGAAGTAGTATTAACCACTCATGTAGCAGCGCCGTTTTTTGACCGACAGGTCAAACAAATACTATTTCTTAAAAAAATATGGACGCTGTATAAAATCCATGTATCTTTGGTTTCAGCTTAAAATCTTGAAAATCTGATCACCAATTTTATATAAAACACTTATTGCCAGGAGCCGGTGGGCTACTACTCTAAGGATTACACTAAGTAAAAGTACCCCACAATTTTGATTACAAACCAAATTCAAGCAAGTTAGTAAATAGACAAAACAAATTGTAAAATTGAACAATTATTACGGACGTAAAACATAAATAGACAAACACATAACAAAACATGAAAGTGTTAGTATTATTGATTCATTGCAAATGAGTTCAAAACTTCGTTGCATGCTAACTACTCGTACACAGTAAATGTATGATGTAATTACTCCTCGTTTATTTCTCGATGACAGCTCATAATCATTAGACTGCGTATTTACTTGCATAAGATAGCTAACCAATAAATTATCCTTACCAACAAAAAAAATGCAGTTTATTTGCAGACTTCATTTTTTCAACCGTACTTCATTGTCATTCATTTTAGATATGTGTACCAAAATTAGAATCAATCCGAGCAACCGTTGAAGAGTTTGCTTCAGCAAAAACAGTCCTGGTTGGGTCATAAGAATTCTACTACCAAATTATTTTGGATTGTTATCCGACTTACAAAAGTATAAAAAAACAACTCAAGTTGTACTTAGGTTAGCCGGGAAATTTTGTACACAAACAAAAACTATTAATATCAAAGCTTCGAATAAAATTTACCAGTAAAAAAAATCACAAATTACTTAGCTTTGCCTAACACAGCGATCCTATTGGTGGAATCTATCTTCCTTGCGACTTATCCATCGCGAATAGCAACTAGTAGATACGCAGCCGAATGAGAAATAAATGAACATCGTAAATATCGTAATTTCGCATACCAAAACGACAGCACCCATCGAAAATCATTAAAAACTCTTTAGAAAGTTAAACGGGTAAATGTAAACGAAAGTGAACACACGGAAATTACTAATATTAACAATTTAAATGCAAACAGAGCCAATTGGAGTGTTAAGGAGAGAAAGTGATATTAAGACGAGTTATGCTACCTGATTTGGTTTAATGACAAAAATAAAAACAGACAAAAAGGCGGTTTATTTTTGGAAGTGTGAGTTAACGATTTTAATGATTTTTGTAACTTTACCAATGTGTTACGTGTTAGTAAACGGATTGATGACTTAATATTACTGGTTTGTGTTGTATGTATTTATGTTTTTTTTTTGTTAGTGACTTAGACATACGTTGAATCAGAATCCACTGGAACTTGTCACAATAACAGTCAACTTGAAACTGTAATGTTATTTATTTATTGTGCAACTATTCTACAGTGAGTCGTGATCATGACTACAATAATATATATGAAACGATTTTATAATACTATACCTTCTTTCTTGAGCTGTTTTATTACCCCTTTGATGAAAAAATACTTCCATTCGAACAACAAGTAACCCTTTTGCCCAGGACAACACAACACATAATTGGACTCACTGTTTTTATCAATCTTGGCAATTTTCTTCTTTTTGACAACGACGAAGCCTTTACGTGCTGAAGGAGGTCCCTTGACTCCTTTCAATACTTCGGAGAGACCGGACATGTCCGTTCTAATACTTCCTTTACAGCATGAGAAATTGATTTTAATTATGAGTCTTTTCACTTTTCTTTTCAAGACTTTGGTCTTTATTTGAATAAAAAGTTTTGTATAAGGAACAATCATTATCTAACATCATTCGGATTTTAAAGATATTTAAGTACTCTTAAGCTACGTGTGTACATCATTTTAAATGTCTTACAGCATTTACCTCCCTCCAAAGAAGGTAGCTTTGCTGAAGTGTGCTAAGTACACTATTTACACATTTTAAACTGATGCTCATCGTGAAAACAACGCACCACTTTTTGACGTGATTCTGGCACACATTGAGAGGATTTCTTGATTGAGAGGAGAGAAAACCTTACAGGAACTTAGGCTGAATCAACTACCTACGACTTACACTAACAAGGATTAACTATTCAAAATTAACGTCACGTTAGACTGAAAATATTTTAGAGTTAGCGAAGAACCCGGCTCAAGTTGACCTTAGTCAAGTAAATAAAAATCTACTTACTGTTTTTATCAGTCTCAACAGCATTCTTGTTCTTGACAATGCGCGTCTTCGTAGGTTTCTTGACTCCCTTCAGGACATCAGATAGGCTGATCTTGATCGGTTCAGGCTTTTCTGTTTCTTCTTCAATGACAACAGAGGCAGCCACCGACGCCCAGTCGACGTCCTTCGCGTCCTTGCCACGGGAAATGCCTCGGAGTTCCTCTCTAAAAAAAAAAAACAAACAAAAAACCCGTGAGACTCATACCATAAATCGTCATGTTGTGGGTCATTCGTGACGGGAACAATATGTCAACAGTACGAGCTAATCTAGATGTATAGATTTGAGCGTATCCACTTTATTTCACTATGAATCAGATACATTTTCAGTATATTATATGCGATGTGATTTGTAGTATGAGGGAATTCGCACGTTTAGGATCACGATTCTAATACAAGCACTTAAACTGCAAGCGATTAAATGAAGCAATCTAAGCGTAGTCCAATAGGTTCTCTGCGTGATAGCAACACCAGCTTTAAACTCCCCTCAAATAAACCAAACTAATACCCAATTTACTAGCGCCACAAAGTCTGACTCCAATGGAAGTCATTTCTCAGAATGCAGAAAGAAAGTGGTAGTTAAAATTATTTTAAGTAACACAAACCCTTATTTAATTAAAAAAAATCTAATACCTCTTTGTTACCTATGGTGAACTGAACATTGCAAAATTAAGCTATATTTATAAGCTGCTACTTTTTGGTCTTCCATTCTTGTAATATGTTTCTGCTCTTTATCCTTTTTTTAAAGAAGGCGGGTAAATAACTAAAGAAAGAGCTAATTTCATTTTTTTAACTTCAGTTAGTTTGTCACTGGTAACTTACCTCATAGCTCCAATAAGGGGGTATTTGACATCGCCTCCGCACACGTTGCCGCTGAAGTCGTCCATATCAACGGTCCACACCATGGCACCTCCAAAGCCATTATCCTTAATCCATCTGTAAGTAAAATTGGATTAGCTAAGAGGTAATGTAACTGCAGAATACTTGTCAAACCAGTATCGGGAAACAAATCTTGTAAAGGATTTGTGCATAACTAGGCCAAATTGTATCAATGACAAGCAAAGCTAATGAACTTGTAAACAAAACAAACATTATTTATTGAAATAACGAACTTCAAACAATCTTCAAGTTAATTTAAAAAGACGTGTAAAAAAACTTCAACTGGGAATGATTACACGTTCTTTTATATTATATATCTAGAGACAATTTGATCGCCATTCGCTTATATTCTGACACACTTCTCTCGCTTCATTCACATTAATTCCTCTCGTCAAACATGCTTTGGGTATTAATCGTCAAACTGTTTTGGGTGCTAATTTGGTCAATATAACTCGCTCTTGTAAGTTTGCTTGCAGATCCCTGTTTCATTTATTCTCCCCAATGCAGCATTTCTTTCTCTATTCTAATTAAAATTATCCTCTTTTACTTATTACCACGTCAATACGAACCTCATCTTATGCCTGATGGATTTCTCGTCGTCAAAACCAACCCACTGGTCTCCATGGATCAGGTACGGTACTTTCATTTCATCGTCCCAAACGTAGGCAGCTCCATTACGCAGCATTTCACAGACCTTGAAAAGAAAGGCTCTTCTTTAGTACGTTTTAGAGCAACTATGTCTGAGCAAACAAAACATTCTTTGAAGACTCTATCGATCCAGAGAAACCTTCAATTACGGTCGCTACATTAGCTTATATTATTATTAGCTTCCTTCTTCATAAAAAGTTTCTTAAGTACTTTGACGTTGGTAGCACAGGCAAAGGAAGTCCAACCAATTTTTCCCAGTATTAATTTTCCAAGCATTTTCCCCATAACCAACCAAATCCCTTTGTGGAGCTGTCTAAACAACACAAATCGTCGACGTACACTTTTTACTAAAATTACCTCGTAGTACGCAAGGAAGCCGCTCTCTTTTGTGTATTCACCCGCCTTCCCTCCTCCGCTGGCCGGTGAGTTCACTTTGAAGTTGTTTGGGTTGGACAGAGTGAACGTCCGACCGTATGTAGGCATACCTGGGATGAGAAGAAATTATTTTAACTACAACCATATCCTAATTTCCTTCGTATACCTTCAGACACAATTAAGCAAACGGTCTACATTAAAAAAAATATTCGACATTAAATAACATTCAAATTCTGAACAAAGCAGAATGATGATTGAAAGAACAAAATTATTTCAAATTTGAAAGCGATTCGCACGACTGACGGTGCAGTGCGAGCCTGTGATGCCGATGTGCGATTGTTTGTGACGTTTTCTGCCATTTTATCACTTTTTTGTACGTCGTCTAAATACTCTTTAAAATTGCTTTCCTGATAAATATTATCACTGCACTCTGAAGTATCGCACTTATTAGATAAAACTCTCCGTGTAGCAATCTTTACTATAAACCAAACCAAAGAATTTGCTAAAGGACTCGGGTAAATTCGATTCGCCGTAATTCCCAAGCCGCAAAACCTAATGAAAATTGTAAAGGTACTGCAAATTTCCAATTTGTCATGGACTATAAATTGTGACCCCTGACGTAGGGGTAAATAAATAAAACAAGGGTCGGATGGCTAGTTTACGACGTAGGTCATCCCTTGCTGTAAATTAAAAATGACAGGATCTCTAGGTAAATTAAAGCCGGCAAGTTTTACTAAGACAAATGGCTTCCGATTGTATTCGGGTCCTTTTAGAATTAGACATGCTTTTTAATAAACAGTTAAACATGTATACATCACGTTTGTGTTCCCGAATGGGGTAATAGGTACGGTAAAATGGGTGTCGTAAGAGTCGACTCTGGGAAAGGGTAAGTAATGTGGGCGATGGGCTAGCAACCTGTCACTGCAATATCACGTTTAACCATCTGGTTACCCTGAAATTGCTAAACATGACCCTGGATTTTTGAATTCACGTGCTCTGCCTACCCCTCTTGGGAATACAGGCGTGAGAATATGTATGTATGTATGTAAAATGGGGTGACTAGAGATAGGAATTTGTAAATGTGGAGTGTAGGCATGATAAACGGTTGAATTGGTTTCTACAGGCTTCTGTTACCTAAATATTATAATACTATAAATTGAGCTATAGGTAGTGATTTTCTTTATCAAACTTTAGTAAAAATAAACTACCTAAGGATAATTTAATAAAACTTCATCGAAGTTTAAATGTCACTTTGCTGACCTCACCTTGTTCTACATACAAAAATTTCCATAGCAAAATTATGTGATTCTTGGTTGGGTAAATAACACTCACCGATGATCAGTTTCTCCTTAGGGGCCCCCAGTTTGACCCACAGGTGGGCAGCGTGGTCCACGGACAGTTGTTTCCGCCATTCCGAGTCTGATGAAGGAGCGTAAAGTGGCGCGTTGTGGCCCGTTTCTCGCTCCCATTTGCCGTGGAAATCGTACGCCATGAGGTTGATAAAGTCCAAATAGCTGCCAAAATAAAGACGCTGTTTAGATTTTTTTTCTATCAAAAGAAAAAAAAGGAGTCGGGAAAAAACTTTCTGCTTCCAAGGAAAATCGAACTAGGTATTTTTTTTGACATCGTGAATGATGAATCTTTTCAGATAATTATTTATTTACTAGTTGAGCTAGTGATCTTCGTTACGCTTCTTTGATATATTTTTAACAAAGTTTCAACCTTCCCAGGACTATGACTAACTTTTCAAAACTAAAATCAACTAAATCGCTTCAGCATTCTCGAGATTTGGCGAGACTAACGAACAAAAGAAAATGGATTCGCTACACTAAATTCTATAACTGATTTATCTATTTCTAACAAAGATTAAAAAAGAGACAGGTATGAAATAAATCTGAAACTGTAAAAAAAAATATACATAAGGATACATATTTTACAAAGCTGAACAATTTCGAAAACCAGGTCGACAGTTCTTGATTATTTTCCGACGAACGCGGTCTTGTGCTTAACTTCTTCAATTTAAAATCAAAGAACAAATGACAGTTGGGAAGGTAAACGTGCCTTTGAACGAACTCCATTAAACAATCGGCCATGTAATAACAGGCACGTCACGCTATCGCGCTCAAGCGGCATCGGATCGCCACCCTTTTGATAAAAGTTCGACGCTCGGTATGACGTGAAAAGCTGTATACCAGACATAAGACATGACAACCAGCAGATGTGTCAAGTATTTGAATGTGCTAAAACAGACTTCACGAGACACCAGTGAACGGAACCACCACACTCTAACCATCGTCTAAATAGAGTAGCGTTTCGAACAAAAAGTCGTCAGCCGTGTGAAAAGATAAGTTTGCTTTCCGCACATTGTTTTAGAATATGGGAAAATGCGCTAACAATGTATATGGAATATTAACGAGTGAAAATTTCGCAATGTGGCCATGTGACAAAATTTTTAGTGGACGTTTCATTTGGGTCGTTCCGCGTTAGTCTGGTAACCCTGGATTAGTACGGCACCTTTTCAAAAATTCTAACAAATCAGTGAGATTTGTTAACACTGCTGATTTTTTGGAAAACAAGCATTCGATTTGCATTGTTTTTATCAAGGTTTGTGCAGCCTTTAAAAAGTGAACGGAGTTGACAGTTTATTTTGCAAACGACAAAATAATTATTAATTTTGCTGACTAATTGCAATTGCATGTCGCAGATTAAATTTTGTGTGGAAATTGGAATGTAAATAAAAATGTGCAAATGTCAAGAAGAGAGACTCCCTCACAACTGTTTACCAAAAATAACAAGACACTAATGCATCCTTAGTATAAAATTTGACTAATGATACGTACTAGATCATAAAGAATGCATACACATAGTAAAACCATTCAAGGGGAAGCGTCTACCTTTGACTATGACCATAGCAGTCCGACTCGTACTTGGATGGTTTTCATTGTATGTATGTATGTAAAATTATTAATAATTTATACAGTGAAATATTATCTCACCTAGCAACAGCTGGTACATCGTATCCACCTTTGATGTTGTCTGGTCCGACGGGTACGGCCGCTGTCAGCAAAAGACGGGGTTTCTTCACTTCTTGGGCTTCAGCTTCAAAAGCCTCACGCAGCTCTGAAATAAAAGACGATCATTAGTCAAGGGTCAATTAACAATCTTAAGAGGATAGTCGGCAAGTTTGACAGCTTTTTTATCTTAACGCCATTAGCATTCTAACAACAGATACTTTTAACACTGTCATTCCGGTATTACTCTTGCTATAAATTCTGTTTATCCCATTGTGAAACAAAACAGATAGACTCCTTCGGTATATCGTGATTTGGTTCAGCGTGTTTCAGGCCAATTTGTGTCTCATGGTTGGGAGCTATGTGCTGCGGCGGCAACAGTTAGACGCACCACTAACTACCGCTTTAGGTGCAGCGCAGGCAACAGACTTTTTGTGCGATCGAGTCTGCGGCGGACAAAAAGTCTGGGTGGATTCTATGCATTGTGCGCCGGACTTTTTGCGCGTCTTGTGCGTTTTTGCATATAATTCCATAGGTTCTATTTTCACAGACAAAAAAGTCCGTCGCGGATAGTCTGTCGTTTGTGGAGGGCCTTACGCGTATGCTGACGTAATTGATAACCTGCCTTGCTTGCGACGATGGGTCACGAATTGATCCAAAACATGTCGAGCTAATCTCGTATAAACACGTCATTGTACGTTTTACTTCACTATTTATTTTTCACTTTATAACCCAATAAAGACAGGACAAGTCCTTAACCACTCCCTTATAAATCAAACTATCCAGTACTTAATTATCAATTAGCTTTCATGAATTTAGGTCTACATTCAAACAAAGATGAATTGCATACCGCATAAAAGCCAACCCTGAACCGTAAGCCGCGACTTGAGGCCCCGACACATTAGAGCGACCTCAAAGACCTCACAGACCTCAAACACTTGGGTTCGGGCCTCAAACATTCTAGTTTGACCGTTCCATTAATTATTGTTAGGGTAAGAATGTGACCAGAACAGTTGAAGGTCTTTTGTTGGGAATATAATAAAGGATATTTCTAGATTTCTAGTTCTATTGCTAGGAGAATACAATACGCGAATGACGATGTACATGATATGAAACGCAGTAGATAAGCAATGAGAAGAATGAATTCACAATCATTCCTATATCATATCAGGTTAGACTAACAGCTTTCCATTTCGTGGATGTTAAAAGCGACAAAGAAATGTATGCTTTTGGCGACAGGCTAATAACCTTTTACTATTATACCTCTTCCATCTGCTGTTAAACCTAAAATTATGCTAGAAGTGTCTACGTAACGTGAAATATGCATAGTGTCTAACTATGTCACGTTTCGTGTGTTCTGCCTACCCCATTTGGAAATACAAATTTAATGTGATCGTATGTTATTCACAATCATACGATCTTTAAGTTAAGAATGAAGTGTCAATTACTGGTGCGTGTCAGATAAAGTGCCCATAACTGGGGCTTACCTTATAATTAAGTTAATATAGGTAAAATAGTCTATAATTTGTTGTTCCCACGATTTGAATCTGCTCGTGTATTATGAAAAATAGGCGGAGCAATTATTACTAAAATTGGCTGAAAATAACGTCTCAAACTCACGCGAGACTAAAATAAATCATAGTAATCTGATGTATTAATAACAATAGTAAATGCGAATATAATAGTAGGTATTTTATAGGTCAAACTGTTTGGAATTTGGAAAGGAACCTCTCTAACCGAAGCAAGGACACGGGTTTGAAATACTAAGATGAATCCAGTAATTGCCTAAGCTAAGCTAAAGGAAATTCCCGAGTTGAGAGCGATACATGGCAGCCTACGAAGCCACGAGGTTGTTGGTGATCGACTGAACGCAGCAATGTAATGCGTTAAATTTAATGTTTGTGGCATCGTGAAGGGAGGTATTTATTATGGTAACAGATCTAGGTATCAGTTAACATTGTTAAATGGCCAAAAACTAATGAAATGAAATAATAAAAACATAGTTTTAGCCACGGTATTAAATAAAGTGTTTGTCACGTTCTAAATCTTTCTAATACCGATTTTTTTACAAGTTTATAATAGTCCAAGCCTATATAAGTTAAACAACTACATAACACTTATGACAGTGTATAATTAAAAAAGAAAATGAGAAGCGGTGTGTAATTTTATAATTATTATGTAGACCAAACAGATAACACTACTTACAAAAATGATTGCACTGGTGTTTCCTTGAAATTAAAGTGTCATGCATTGTAACGTTCACCTTACCTATTTCACCCTCGACTTTACCAACAATTTTACCGACATTATCTCTCAAAACAACTAATAAATGCTGCCTCAAATGTACGTGTTAGTTATTTCCATCCCTGGCTGCTTGTTAAATGTCATATTTAACCGTTCCGACAATTTCTACGATATTATTACAGTCTATTATTGCGTTCTTAGAAAGACAACCGCCGTCGGTTCTTATGTTTAAGTCTTTCCACATTTCCCGCTGGTATTTCCTGACTGCTATTTGTACCTTTGAAGTATATTTGTAGCGAATGAAACAGCGACGATGAAGTATGTCATGATTAATTTATACGCTTTTTGCTATTACGCAGTAACTGTCTTTTTTTGCGGGAGGAAATGCAGCAGAATATTTTTTCTAGGGACTTAAACTATATCTGTACAAAAACAGTTTATAGGGCATCAGCGATGGACAATAATATGGGTTCCATTTTATCATAGTAAATTGGTGTTAAGAATTACATTATATCAAATTTGTTGAAATTTTATTTTTTATTTATTTGGTAGTGAAAAGATGCGGTATAAAATGTATGTGCAAACTTAACGATTCCAAAATATACGGTACCTAATGTTAACAGAAAAACATTGGATCAATGATTTACAACCAATAAAATACCAAATATATTTACACGTGTTTTTGATGTTATTTTTGTTTGGTTTTATGAAATTTTTAACTTCATTTAACCACAAAGTTAAAATTAACCGTAATGTCTTCGTAAGTGTCGTTTTGGCATAAAATGACCATTGTTTAAACATGAAAGAAAAGATAGCAATTGGCATCGGCCAAATTAGGCAGGACTAGTTTGTAAGGAAGAAGGAATAATTTCATTGCTAGTTTTTTTATAAATTTAAATTGGACAAAAACACATGACTGTTTTACAATTCAAAGTTGCAATTGGCCACAAAATGTTGAAGAGTCCTCCACAAAGTAGCGTCCGATCTAATAAATACACGAACAAAATTAGCTCTTGCTTCAACATTTCCCTTGGAAACTTGCTTTCCTTTACCTAGACATGGCCTTTTGCCAATCGCCTAGTTTATATTTAAATCAGTAGATAAAGTACAGTTAGAAAGCTACCGAGAGTGCGTAGGTTCAGTTAGATTAACTAGAAAGCCTAGAAATTGGAATCTGTCCTTGTTTCGATTGGATTTTAAATGTGCCTAATCTTTTAGAGGAAATTGAAATGTAAGTGGAATTTACAGATGGCGATTTTGCGTTCACTTTCCTTTATACATACATGCTGTCAAGCTCGTTCCCCACAGAGGTAGGCAGAGGCTTTTTGTTTTACATAATATTTCATCCATTCTATTTATCAATATTTGCTAAGCAATAGACGACACGAAATTTCTGGTAAACGAATTTATGTAGGGTAGTTTACGAATAGCACCTCCCCCTTTCTTCCCGTGGGTGTCGTAAGAGTCGACTCTGGGAAAGGGTTAGTGTATTGTGGGCGATGGGCTAGCAACCTGTCACTGCAATATCACGTTTAACCATCTGGTTACCCTGAATTTGCTAAACGTGGCACTGGATTTTTGAATTCATGTGCTCTGCCTACCCCTCATGGGAATACAGGCGTGAGAATATGTATGTATGTATGTAGTTTACTATGGCTGTTATAGTTCGACCTGAGTCCTCTCATGCACTGGGTCGTGGGTTCGAATCCCAGGCTCTCACCTCAATTTTTTTGTGATTTTGATTCTTACCACGAGTTTATACGCTTATGGAAAACAACGTGCACACACCAACGAAGAATTAAGGTTTTATAAGAAGTTCCCAATTCGTTTTAGGTCCATTTTTTTGTCAATTTTCTATCTCTAGGAAGCCAGACCATAAAATACTTAATACAGGGACAATAGGAACTACCATTCGAATACAATAGTACCTACGCCTCGCAGTTGATCCAAAACGATTATTTTTGTTACTTTACATGTTTTTTTGTTGCGTTTTCTATGCTACTTAAATTAAGGTTCTAAAGATTTCTAATGACTGTTTGTGCATCTATGTCAGCAGAAACACTGACCTCTCCCAAATTACGTGCTAAAAACACTAACAAATTGCTTTTAACACTTATCGTGTAAAGCCGGGTACTCACCTGCGAGCCGTAACTGTAACATGCGTGATACAGTAACGAGGTTCTAATGAGTACGCGTGTTACAGTT
>BHDV01012478.1:254456-266133 GCA_005406045.1 Adoxophyes honmai
ACAGTACATGCAACGGTTACAGTTACGGCTCGCTAGGTGAGTACCCGGCTTAACAAGTTACTTACATAAACTACGGTCTACAAAAAGCTCAGACGACAAACACCTATAATTGTCGACTTTTTGTGGACCCTACTTATGTCGGCCATGGTCACGTGAGCGATAGATGTGAAAATGTTATTTATTGCAACACGACAGTGACAGAGAGTGACCGCAGCTGGTCAGACGTATATAGGCGTAACTCAATTCTATTAGAGTTTCACTTACGACTTTTTTGCTGTTAATCGACTCATCAGTCAACTAGAGGTTATGCAAGGAAGCTTGTATTGACGCTTTTATTTTGTTTGAATATTCACTGTGATTCATGATTCTAACGCGTGTTGCACACGATATTTTAAGTTTAGACGTATCCATTACGTTTCTCGTATTAAAAGAAATAAACTACCCAAGTGTGAGTCTGACTCGGACATAAAGGATTCCGTGCCACTGATTCGGCACCAGTTATTGATAACGAGTATACATTTTTGTATGGGAGCTCCTGTGAACGTATTTCTTTTGTTTTAGTTTTCTTATTTATGAATTACGAATAAATACAATTGAATTGTTATGGGAATATTTCAAATGCTTCTCTGTTGACATTAGTGATATCGAGCAAATTAGGGAAAAAAATTACGTTTGTTCTTAAATAATTATTTGATTTTGTTGTTGTTAGTATTAGTACCTATTTGTAATTGTAGCGGCAACAGAAATTTATAAAATATTATGAAATTTTGAGCTATCAAGCCATGTATGTATGTATTATACCAATGTAAATAAATAAACTATACTAATCAAAGTTTATGTACACTAATAACGTAACATACACAACATAATGATATGTGTTTAATTCTATTTTAGTAGATTAATTTCAATCATTTAATATCGAATGAGCACATTCGACTAAAATGGCGGCTAATTTCTGACGAATACGCATCTCTTAAAATATTCGGTTGTAGAATTAATTCTACTTCCAATCGAAGGAAGAGCTGTGTTGTAAATAGTCCCCAGTGTGAGCGAATAGTTCATGAAAGGCTATTATAAATATAAATGTCTATAATTTTAAACAAAAAAAACCGACTTCAAATTAGCAGTATTTTGAAAGTATTCTGTTTGCTGAATGTAAAATCTTGACTTCATCAACAAATTACCGAAAAGACCGTACATGTCCCTATAAAATTTGAAGAGTTCCCTCGATTTCTCTAAGATTCCATCATCAGATCCTGATTTCGTGCCAATGGGACCAATTTCGAGTTATATATATAATATGTATACCCTTTCGATTAAAAAAAAAAATTTGAAAATCGGTCCACGGGTCTCCGAAATATCGAGTAACATACACAAAAAAAAAAATTGGTCGAATTGAGAACCTCCTCCTTTTTTGAAGTCGGTTAAAAATAGACATGAGTTAGACAGACAAAGGCAGATCCAAAAGAAAATAACTATATAATCTGAAGGTAGCACGGAAGTACGTTCGAGTCAACTCGCCCGTAAGATAGACTATCTGGCACTTACTGACATCTCAAGTTAGACAGTGACAAGTATAGTCTATCTCACGCGCAACTCGACTATCACCTTTCAGCGCTAAGTTTGAGTGCTTTTCAATTCAATTGGCAGTTGTTTATCCAGGTTTGGGAAGAGTGGCGCAAGAAAAGAAGGCCATTGTTCAGCCGCAGGACATAATTAGGCTAAAAAAAAAACTACTCCTTTTCCTACTTCATACGGGTCCCAGACTTGTAGCAACTGTAAGTTGTATACAGGGTGAAATCGGAGACGTAATCAGAAACCACATTTTCCGATAGAGCTGCCTAAGATAAACACGGAGCACTAGTGGTTATCGTAATTAATCAGTCCCTCAATTAATTAAAACAAAATAACAATATCAATCCCTACCTATCATTATCATCTGGTCACCCTACTTGACCTAGACCACGTGATTTGATTACGATATTAAACAAGTGTAAAATAAGATTCTCAAGAAGTTAAGAGTCTTGAAATGGGGTAACCATGATTTACTGCATTAGTGATTCAATTAAGGGAAAAATTAACAAAAAATAAACGGTTTTTGTTTCGTGTAAGGACTAGTGCATGTAAATAGCAATCAATTAACAAGCCTAAAAAAGTAGTTTCTGATTACGTCTCCGATTTCACCCTGTACAAGAAACCTTTTGTAGGTAGAAGCGCTTGTATTGAATTTAGTATTATGGATCTAAAAATGGTGTTCCTACGGAGCCAGTCCCGCTGAAGACAGACATTATTAAGAACACAGCATTCCTGAACAAATTGCCAATCGCTTTAGTGATTTAACCAAAATAATCTTGAGATGCTATGAGAGTTACTGCAAAATTTGACGTTCTTTGCGTCCAACTCCGATTTAATTAGTCCTAGATTAGTTGTACAGAGACCTAAGAAACACTAAGGGTGTCTACCTGTCTGCGGCTTGGAGTACCTGTATGTATACCGCACAGCTGCCCTTGCGGTAGTTATGTTGATGCGCTGGGACACCACGAACTTTCTTGCCAGAAAAGCGCTGGTCGCTTTTCAAGACATGCCGCTCTAAACGACATCATCCGCCGCTCTCTTGCCACCATCAACGTGCCTGCGGTTTTAGAACCGTCAGGCGTAATCAGAGATGATGGCAAGAGACCGGATGGTATGTCCCTAATTCCGTGGAAGCAGGGACGAGTGCTGGTGTGGGATGCCACCTGTGTCGATACACTAGCACCGTCCCACCTCCACGGTACTTCTACAGAAGCAGGAGCGGCAGCTGAAGCGGCCGAAAAATTGAAAAACGCCAAATACAGAGGTCTCGGCTCTGAATACCTGTTCTTACCATTCGGAGTCGAGACCTTAGGTCCGTGGGGCCCCAGCGCAAACAACCATGTAAAAGAGATCTCCAAGCGACTGGTAGATACAACTGGAGACCGAAGAGCTGGCAGCTTCCTCGCTCAACGCATCAGCATTGCGATACAGCGAGGAAACGCTGCCAGCGTCTTTGGGACCATGCCTCGGGGGTGCCCTTTTTTAAATATAGTCTAGTTTTTAAGTTAGTTATTATTTTAGTTAGTTATTTTGTTTTTGGTATTTTATAACAATGTAAACATTGTTAGTTTTCTTTGCAAATATAAATAAAACCAAAGATTAAAGTAGGTTTAATATAAACTCAAATAACAAAAAAAGTTCTCTCTCTTCATCCTGGAAGTGCCTTGAGTTCGTTGAGCATTGCTGTGTGTTGTACAACGCCTACTTATTTTATCAGCAGTAAGACCAAAGTTACGCTGAAGTTCTTCAATTTATTCAATAGTATCCTCAAAGTTACATGCCATAGAATCTTCTCAAAGCAAAGTATTGAACCTTCCTGAATTTTCATGTGCCCTTCAATTTAGTAAAGGGCTGTATGAATAGCTTAATCCCTTAGTAACAAAATAAGGTTTTAAAGAACTTGCACCTTTAATAATGTAATCCGCCCACCCTTTCTGTCCCTTATGTGAAGAGTTCGAAGGGTTACTGTACTTAAAGCGTTTTCAACGGGAGTCACCTTTAAGTTATTAGGTAAAAACTTTGTTTTTCCACGTGGTGTTGGGTTTTCAATTACAGTGCATCATTTCTTTCGTAGACGTTGGAGGCGAGTGAGAAAGTAAGTCGGGTAAAGTAAGGTAGCAAGCTTTCGCTATTATACCTCTTTTATTTTACCTTAAACCTAAAATTACGCTAAAAGTGGCCGCAAATCGTGAAGTAGTTTGTCGTTGTAGCATTTTTTGTGCTCTCGATATTTTTTCCTTTTTGGGACTTGTTTTATTTTAATGTTGAAGTTAGATAAAAGAAGACATAATATACTAGTAACAGGTTGTCAGTTAAAAATGTACATAACTTATTTTTCTTCGTCACCTCTTACGAAATCTACGAAGGTATTGGAGGGAAGTTATTCTGAGCCTAAAAATAAGACCTTTTACATTTAAGAGCGTGCACACAAAATTCGGTGATTTTGATGTTTTTCCAATGCTTTAGAAAGCTATAAATCCTTAAGTTTTTAAAGAAAAACTACTGTAACATATAAATAAACTCTATTTCTAGGGATTAACGGAAAAAAATATTTTTTTAGCAACACAGATTTCTTTTACTTAGCCAATTTGTTGAAGGGTTTTCACAAAAATACGCGTCAGAGCTGTCTTTCACTTGAAAATTTGCCATTAAAATTTACCATAAACGATATAAACTTGTTATTATCTGATAGACAATATAGTTTACTGGAGATTAACGGATTTACATGAATCAAATTATTGGTTTTTATTATTCAAATATCATTTTACATAATTTGAAAGTTGAACCATTACTTTATTTTTTTTCTCATTGATTTTAATGTAATTACAAATGAAACAATTTTATTGTAAATTTACAGAATATGTTTAGTCTAACCATATTTTTTTCATGGCTAAATATGAGTTAATTTACATTTCACGATTTTTTAAAAATTGGTCCAAAACCACTAAGGTCAGGTGGGGGAAGAGAAACGCAGGGATAAGAGGGCTCTACAAACCATAATCACTCATAACTCGACGAGTTATGGTCTGTGGTGCCTCTTACCCCTGCCCTGCCCCTGAATTTCTCTTCCCCCACCTGATCTTATATTACGTTCGTAAAAAATGTGTGCGCCCTCTTAAATACATAATTTATCAACATTCCCATTGTATAGAGAAAAGATTAGAGATCTATCTTTGCGTTAAAACAATATTTCTTGTGTGTAACGTGCCTTAGAGTTATAAACATGAATCACCATATTGAAATTAAGTTACGAGTTACATACGTAATTGCTTTAAAGAGTCAAATAAACGTATACAATTTTATTTAGAAAAAGGCTCAACATGCAAAAACCAAACTAGAGATTAACGAAGTAGTTGCCAGTCAGTATATAACTGTCACAATTTATGAAAGGAGAAAGTGCCCATTAATATCTCCTGTCATTCGTACTCCGCGCGTACTTTAAATAAAATTACGCCGTTCGATCAGCTTTACAAGTGTCGTTTATGGGTTTTACGCCGCGTATTTGCGGGGGCTTTTGGTACAGGGTGTGCTATAAATAAACCAAAAGGTAAAAATATTTATATGCTTTATGCTAATATTTTACGCCTACTGCGGACCATTCGTCTGAAGTATATTTCAGATAACGACAAAATAACCGTTTACCTAAATCATAATAAAAATAATCTGTTTTTTCTACTAGAACGGAATAACCAGGTGACTGCCTACTATAAAATAATAAATTTTGTAAGCAAGAATTGCTGGTATTGCCCGTGTGGTCTAGGTTTTAGAATAACGCCTGCCTGTAAGACGAGACTTCGTATGCGTATGGCGACAGACTATCATCCTGTCACTATTGTACCGGTTTTAAACTTAAAAATATGCTAGAAGCAGCGTTTCGTGTGCTCTGCCTACCCCGTTTGAGAATACGGACGTGATGTATGCTATCATCATCATCATCAGCCTATATACGTCCCACTGAAGGGCACAGGCCTCCTCTCAGCATGAAAGGGCTTGGGCTATAGTTCCCACGCGGGCCCAGTGCGGATTGGGAACTTTACACACAACGTTGAATTACTTCGTCGCTGTGTGTAGGTTTCCTCACGATGTTTTCCTTCACCGAATAGCTCGTGATAAATATCAAATTTGATATCGCACATAAATTCCGAAAAATTCAGATGTGCGAGCCCGGAGTTTGAACCCACGACCCTTTGCTTGAGAGGCCACAGTTCGAACCGCTGGGCTATCACGGCTTTTTTGACGTGATGTATGTACTTATAAGTATTCATTACACTTAGTTGCCCGCTGCCACTCGGACCGTACACGAATCTCTATCCGAACAGTACATCGGAGAGCTTTGCTGATTACATTCAAATGTGATTGGTGGAGTTAGTCTAAAGGCGTCTCTTGGATCGTATAACTACTATGCGGTCTGTGGCGCGTTCAAACTAGACCGAATGACTATTTTCTTTGTTTGAAGCACAGATGATTCATTTGTTTTCTTGTCGGCTCGAGTTAATTCAAGTAAAAGCTTGGAAAAGCGCCATCTATTGAGAAAGGTTTGCCTGACCAATGGTTATAATATATTTTTTTTAATGTAAGTAAGTCGTCACAAGTATCTACATATTTCATTTTCGTTTGTTTCTAAACTTAAAGTTATGCTACGAAACACGTAATAGTCATAGTTCTCTATGTATTTGGGAATATAGTGTCTCTTTGAACGTTTTTTTTTCACCAACGCTTCGTAAAGACCATAAAAAAACGGCCACGAAACGTGAAGCAGCCATAGATTTTTGTCTATTAGCGTTTCGTGCCGTGGAAGTACAGGCGTGATGTATGTATGTATATATAATATATTATTATCTTAGCTGTAAACAAAAACTACTCAGACAGTCTCTATTGTAGCGTGTCTGAAATGCCACAGATTTTATTTAAGCCCGTTGACGAATCCAAGACTACGGAGGTCACGTCTTCAAATAAACTTGTTGACCTTCGACAAAATGCTAAGGACGAGATGCGTTTCGGATGACACAATGTTTCCTTTTAAACAGCAGGAAATAATGTTGAAAATTATACGGATAAATCAAGTTTAAAATCGAGTTTAGCTCGACATGTTTCGGGCTTTCGTAGCCCTTCATCTAGGAACCGAGGCGGCTGCTGCTGCCAAACGCGCCACCGCTCTATCCACGCGACAAAATCGGACGAGAGTGGTGGCGCGCAGCGCGTGTTTGGCAGCAGCAGCCACCGCGGATCCTAGAACTAGATTAGCCCGAAACATGTCGAGCTAAGCTCGATTTAAAACTTGAGTTATCCGTATAATTTTCAACATGAGTGACTCTCACGGTAGTTTAATGTACAAAGCAGGAAATAATACTTTAAAAGCACTCCAGACGATTACATAGGTACTGACGTTGGTAATCATCTCGCTATGCTTCCAAGTCGGGTAGGCAGAGCACACAAAACGTGCTTCTCAGGCTTCGCAGATACTACTGAATTTTGGCATAATTATAGGTCTAAAAACAGATGGAAGAGGTAGGCGTAAAAGGTTGTCGCCTAAAGCATACCTAGACTAAGGTAACTTAATCGCCTTTTACGAGATCCACGCAAGAACATATTTACCAAAATGATGCTAAAAGTGGCTGCGTAGCGTGAAATAGTCATAATCATGGATATGTCTATTTCACGTTTCGTGTGCGCTGCCTACCCCATTTGGGAACAAAGGCGTGATTTTATGTATGTATGTACGCAAGCACTGTTCACCAGCATTAATATCTAATAGCGCAAAAATATATAATGATACGTTCTTCTGTCCCCAGTAATAGAGTTATATCAGATATTTTTGCAGCTTTATTTCATTAGATATTGGTGCTGGTGACTGTACCATAGACGGTAAATAAGAGGAACTATTAGAATTAGAACGATTCTCATTCACTGTTTACAGCATTATAAATGAATTTGCGTGGTAGCCATGAGAAGGCCTGCTAATAGCTCTTGTTTAAAAGATGTAAAACTAAGGAGAAGGACTTTCTATTGTTTTTACCAAACAAAGAATTGAAAAACATCTGAAAGTCTATGAACAAATGAGAATAAAAAGGATAAAATTACTGGTTATTGTAGGTTTTTTAAGTTCTCAAGTCACTAACTCAGTGTTAACGTTACATTTGCGATAGAAATACGTCCCAACTCCAAAGTATTTTTGTCGTTTAGTGTTAATTTAGAAAATGATAAGTCTCCATTTCCTCCGTGGATGTCGTTAGAGATGCCTAAAGAAATAGATCAAGGTAGGTACATTTTAGGCAACAGGCTAGCAACCTGTCAAAATCATTATACTAAGATAGACAATATAAATAAGTTCAGAAAAACTTTATTCCAACACTACCTAGAAATAATTTAACATAGTATAAGTTCTCATATAATCCTTACTAATATTATAAGTCAGAAAGTGAGTTTGTTTGCTTGTTTGTTTGTTCCGATTTCACGCCGTAACTACTGACCCTATGGCTTTGAAATTTTGCAGACATAAAGTTAGAAGTCCGGATTAAATAATAGGGTACTTTTTATCCCGGAAAAAAATTATGTTCCCGAGGGAAAACAAAAATATAGTTTGGTTGATAGATCGATATCAATCGATGATCGATCGATAGATGATAGATCAATGGCGCTGTGTGTCGTTTGAAACGAGAAGTTTTCTTATAGTTGTGCTTTATACCGCAATATAACCGAGTTCCACGCGGGCGAAGCCGCGGGCGGAAAGCTAGTTGTAAATAAAGTAAAAATAATAGCGACTGTGTAAACAGTTTTGCGGGACGTTGAATGTAACCACTAAGTATTTGTTACATGCATAATAAACAATAAATAAATAATAATAACCTTTTAACTTAAAACGAAAAAAATAGGCCGGAAATGGATACGAATCGTGAAACAGCCATAATTTTGTCTATGCAGCGTTTCGAGTGCTCTGCCCGGAATATGTTTGTACCTATGTGCTTTGACTAAGTTAATTCAACTCTGTGAAAAAAATCTCAGGTATCAGATAATCGAAAAAGCATTGAAGTGACATTAATTACTTTTCAAAATCTCTCCAAAATTTTCAAAATGTCAAAAGCTTACAAAACTAACTATCCTTGCGGTTGAATCGCTCACAAAAACGCCAATATTGAAATCGCTTCAGTTTTATTTCCCAATGTAGTGGCCGCGCAATAAAAATTCAAGTGCAATAAAGCGCAATAGCTCCTAGACTAAGGGGAACCGTTTGCTTCGAAATATTGCCAATCATAGTTCAAGAGACGGAATAAAATTTTCGGATGAGATTCTAGATGACGTAGATAAAATTGCTATGCTCCCCGCAAAATAGTAAATGGCCATTATTTTGATCATTCTCTACGTAGCCACTTCTTGCATATTTTTTTAGGTTTTCATTTGGCAGGTATAATAATGACCTCCGGTAAGCTAAACGTCGTAAAAGCTTGAACATTGAGACGTCCTTAAGTTCAGCATAAGCCAAACAGCTTTATGGCCCAGAATTGCCGTGTGGTGTGTAGAAAAACACCTCTCCACTTCTTCCGTGGATATCGTGAGGCGACTAAGGAAATAGGTTTAGGTATGCTTTAGGCGACAGGCTAGCAACCTGTCACTATTCTACCTCTTCCATCTTTGCAAACCTAAAACTATGCTAACTATGATACAGTTTATAATCAAGGTTTTGTCTATGTCACGTTGCTTGTGCTTTGCCTACTCCATTTGGGAACACAGGCATGATTATATGTATGTATGTATTCAAAATGAAGTCTCGCTCCATACAACACAGCCTCTAGAACTAGATCTCATTAAGGCGTCAGAGGCAGTTGTTTGCTTCGCGCACACGGCGTTTAATTACAACGCTGGGATTATTAGGCTTTATGAGGTTTGGTCGGTGTAGTCGACACCTAACGCCATCTAGCGATTGCTACATCCAAGCAAATCCTTCATGGAATCTACATACATACATACAATATTCTCAGGCCAGTATTCCCAAGAGGGACAGGCAGTGCACATGAATTCAAAAATCCAGTGCCACGTTTAGCAATTTCAGAGTAACCAGATGGTTAGACGTGATATTGCAGTGACAGGTTGCTAGCCCATCGCTCTCAATACACTAACCCTTTCCCAGAGTCGACTCTTACGACACCCACGGGAAGAAAGGGGGAGGTGCTATTCTAACCCGGCACCACACGGGGACCATGTAATCTAAGCTGATAAAAATGTAACGTAAAAGCTAGGCACAGGATAATTTAAAAATGTACATGGGCATATACACACATCACGCCTGTATTCTAAAATGGGGTAGGTAGAACACACAAAACGCTACATAGACAAAACCATGACTATTTCACGTTTCATAGCAACTTTTACATACATACATTTAGCAATTTTTTTTGTAATGTTTTAAACTTTCGCGATTCTCACTCATATTTATATGTATGTAAATAAAATCGTGGTTAAGAGCGTGCAAACAAAATTCGGTGATTTTGATATTTTTCAAATGCTTTAGAAAGCTATAAATCCTTAAGTTTTTAAAGAAAAACTACTGTAACATATAAATAAACTCTTTTTCTAGGGATTAACGGAAAAAAATATTTTATTACCAACACAGATTTCTTTTACTTAGCCAATTTGTTGAAGGGTTTTCACAAAAATTCGCGTCAGAGCTGTCTTTCACTTGAAAATTTTCCATTAAAATTTACCATAAACGATATAAACTTGTTATTATCTGATAGACAATATAGTCTACTGGGGAATAACGGTGTAACATGAATCAAATTATTGGTTTTCATTATTCAAATATCATTTTACATAATTTCAAAGTTGAACCATTACTTTATTTTTTTTCTCATTGATTTTAATGTAATTACAAATGAAACAATTTTATTGTAAATTTACAGAATATGTTTAGTCTAACCATATATTTTTCATGGCTAAATATGAGTTCATTGATTTTTCACGATTTTTTAAACATTGGTCCAAAACCACTAAGGTCAGGTGGGGGAAGAGAAACGCAGGGATAAGAGGGCTCTACAGACCATAATCACTCATAACTCGACGAGTTATGGTCTGTGGTGCCTCTTACCCCCGCCCTGCCCCTGAATTTCTCTTCCCCCACCTGATCTTATAATTACGTTCGTAAAAAATGTGTGCGCCCTCTTAAGTCCCGCGTAAATATGTTTTTTTTTTTGTTTTCAAATGCTAGCCTGTCGCTTAAAATAAGTTTAACCTCTTAGTCACCTCTTACAACATCCACGGAAGAAATTGAGGGGTGTTATTGTTCTAAGCCCGACACCACACAGAACTTAAAAATGTACAATTAAATATTTAGAATACTAAAATTATGAGTGCGTCTGTACGTAATTTAGAAATTATAATACTCTTCTTTCTTCATGAAATTCCCTTTTCAGTCTCATTTCATAAACAACTCTACTATAATGCCATTTATTACGTACAGTTGCATAAATAACTATTATACCATCAAACTGTAAGACTATTTCACGACACGATATTAAAAGATAATCAGCCCCATCTAAAAGTAAATAATGTAACAAATTGCAATTTCATGTCTACTAAAACCTCACGATGCCGGTCCTTGTTAATCTTTGTCTGTCTATCACGTTTATTGCAAAACTGTATTATGTTCTGAGATACTGTGCACTGTGGTGTAACCTCTAGAAAAAGCACGATCGCAGTTTTTAACATGGATATAACCAAACCAACATGAAATGTGATAATTTTAAACAAAAAAAAACCGACTTCAAATTAGCAATATTTTGTAAGTATTCTGTTAACTGAATGTAAAATCTTGACTAAATCAACAAATTACCGAAAACGCCGTACATCTCCATATAAAATTTGAAGAGTTCCCTCGATTTCTCCAAGATTCCATCATCAGATCCTGGTTTCGTGCCAATGGGACCAATTTCGAGTTACATACACATAAAAAAAAAGAAAAGAGATCTTCAGTTTTATAATTCCGAACTGAGTAATTACGACTTGAAATAACTGATAGAATGTCGTTAAATGGAACCATCCACGCACACACTCACACGCGCACACACACGACACACACACACAGAGAGACACACACACACACACACAC
>BHDV01012478.1:266177-280618 GCA_005406045.1 Adoxophyes honmai
ACACACAACACACACACACACACACACACACAACACACACAGCACACACATTACGATTTTTGTATACATACAATTTTACATTACTAAACAGTAATCTTATTCTAAGGACGCATTGATTTTATAATTACCCTTCTTTATTTAATAATACTCTATGGTTTTAGCTATGTTTTACCATGCTATTGTTTCATAGATAATTTTATCCTGCATTAGCCCAAGCATGAGCCACGACTAGACGTGACGGCCCAGCATGATGTAACCTGCACAGATTGGTAGAGCTAGTGATGTCCCGAATGATTCATCGACATCGATAAAATGGCCGATTGCTTTAATAGCTGCTGTAAGTTTAACACGAACGCTAACGAGTTTTAGTCTGTCACGATTTTGCTTCAATCTGTTAATGTTGGTATTATTTTTAGGTTTTCATTAGGGCTGTATCGTAAATGAAAAACTTTCTATAAACTAAGAAAATAATACTTGATCAACAAAAGAAACTATCATCTTTGCAACCATTTCAATCTAGTATTTTTTTAACTGAAATAACACGGCTGTATTCCCGAATGAGGCAGGCAGAGCTCACAAAACGTTACATAGCCAAAACACAATTTTCACGTAACATATTTTAGGTTTCGTGACCAATTTTAGCAAAATTATAGTTTTTTAGGTACGTGAGTAAACTGTTACTTAGTTCCAAGTGTTCCAACGTCACACATCAATGTCGAAGTAGTCAAAATTGACTGTTCAGTTGTCAATTGAACATTACAAATTATTCTTTAACTTAATCTCGTGGTAACCAACCATTTTCCGGGAAAAAAGACGCCTGCGTGTGTCAATTGTAAATTTGTAAAAGTTGGTCAAGCCGATTACGTGTGAGGATGTTTAGTAATTTTCAAATTTATTATAATATTAGAGTTACATGGGTTAGAGGAAGATAAATAATCATCTTCAAAATAATTCTAGAATATAATGGGTACTTAAATCTAAAGCAAAGGAAGTTGATCCCCCTACAGCTGTGATTTTTTTAAGCAAATGCCAGAAGTGAGTCCACATTTGCATGCAACGAGGAAAATATTTACATACGTACTGCGTAAAATTCTTTCCTTGATCTAGCAAAAAAACAATCGGAAAATTAACACCAGTCTGGCATGTTCCGGTATTTTCAATAAATTACCATAATAAGCTACAAATTAGGCTTCTTCTTGATGGTATAAAAATTGTAAGGTTTTTCAAAGATACTGCGTGAAAAATAGCATTTATTTTAAATGTGCCGTTTACTTATCGACTTAACATCTAGTTGATGTCTTAGTAGACACAACAATCTTTTATTGTGTTGCGTGACATTGCGATAAACTTTTTTAAAAGGTAAAAATTGCAACAAATCGACGTTTGATAGTAAAGATAAAAAATCTCAACGATCAAAATATTGCAAAACTAAAATAACTTACTACACCACGATTCCAATACCCATTCGAAACAAACAATATTGTTCGAACGTGGTTTCGACATTACGCAGAAACCCAATAACATTAAGCGATAATGGGTAGCGATTAAAAATATCGACTGGTCATTTGTTACAACACTAGTGTGCGCGCGACAGGTGCACCGAAGCGCTGCTCTGATATCGATAGGCCTAATTTAATGGACATCTCTAGAGGGTACTACAATATTTTAGGAATATTTAATTTTCTGCAATGTTACATGCTTAAACGTCACGCCTTTAGCTAAAGAACATTTTAAGCACAAGTTCTAGAAATTTAACTTGGTCTGATTTTAAGTAAGGGTTAGTGAACTTACCCGTACTACTTTAAATCTTGCCACGTTACGTTCCGGGGATTGTAGAACACACGAATTTACTATTACTTTTTTATATTTCTAGCAGATTATGTATAAAGTGGGATTCAACGCAATTTCACACGTCAGTAAGATACTTACTTAATTAAAATTGCTCGGAATTTGACATTTTCAAAGCGGCCATTTGCAAATTGCGGTCTAGTGACATTTAAATGTTTTAATACGTTTACGTAATGGAGGATATTAAGAAACTAAAGAATTTATAGTGTCAAATGTTAAAGATACATGTTGACAATATAATGTTGAGATTCATAGATAATTATAATAATTATTCAGAGGCATCTCTGATGTCACAAACGTTATACGTGGTGGTGATCGTTTCGAATCAGGCAACCCTCATGCAAGTTAACCTCCGACGTCATTTTTAAAAGACATTAAGCTAGTGGGTCATGGCATGACAAAATTAAGTGTCACAGAACTCAGTTGACATATTGTTTTTATGTTGGATCTACTGAATGAGATATTTCACTCTTTTATTGATAAAAATCGCCCAAACGTCTATTTCAGATAGTATCATTTCCCCGATATCTTTCTTTGGTTGCGGTCCAAACACTGCACCTGCGGTGGGAGCAAAAGCATGAATAACTGGATTTGTCTTTGGATTCACGTAATCCGTACCAATATATAAATGTGAAAGTGTGTTTGTTTGTTTGTTTGTTTGTTTGTTTGTCCGTCTTTCACGGCTAAACGGTGCGATGGATTGACGTGATTTTTTAGGTAGAGATAGTTTAGGGCACGGAGAGTGACATAGGCTACTTTTTATCCCGGAAAAAATTGATGTTCCCGAGGGAAAACAAAAACATAGTTTGCTTGATAGATCGATATCGATCGATGATAGATCGATATCAATCGATAACCGATCGATAGATGATAGATCGATGGCGCTGTGTGTCGTTTGAAACGTGAGAAGTTTTCTTATAGTTGTGCTTTATAACGCAATATAACCGAGTTCCACGCGGGCGGAGCCGCGGGCGGAAAGCTAGTTTTGTATATTTTTGACATCGTAAGCATATGACTCAGCAAGACTATTTGTAGTGGAGGTAATTTCACGCACCCCTTTTTGCAAATGAAGGCGTTATGTGAATTTACTGTCGACAAATTATCTTGCCAAGTTTTGATGTTGTTGGCTTTATCTAAATAGGTAGTTTTCCCGAATGAAGTAGATGAAGCACATGAATTACACAGATAATTTCCTTTTCGTGTGCTCTGCCGACTCCAATTCGAAAAAGTTCGTTGCCCATATTTTTTCCTACTACAGCGATAATGCATTTCGATTTTATGGTCTACTTTCGTCATAAATGATTTGCAGCTGCTTGCTGATATTTAGAAGCGTCGACCGCAGATATTGCGATTCCAGATACGTTTTTAAAATGAACCTTTCCGAGACCGAGAGGTTCCGAGAGAGAATACACCTAAAATTACGTTTGTTATCTGAAGTATTTTTTGAACCATAAAACAATCGTGACGCTCGCTCATAGTGATGTCATAGTGAAATTAAATGGTGATTGTGATGGCAAAAATGTGGGTAGTAGTAAGCCTCAAGTAGACAGCACTGACAGAAATAAACAATTGATGGCCCACTGAATTACATTAACTCTCCTGAAAAACTATTTTTGTTTTAATTTTCCATACGTATCTATGTATAGTTGTACCTATAGGTATATTTTTAGTCTCTTCTTACGACATCCACGTGATAAACGGAGAGGTGGAATGTTGAACACGCAATATAAATAACTGCCCTTAATAATACAGCCAGCTTTACGGATTTCTCGATACATTGTCTAAATTTTCTTTGAGCCGGTAACTAAATAGTTGAAAATGTACAGCAGCCATTTTGTTCGAAGGCCCAAAAACAAAAGTTTCTTCCGAAAGAATCTCTCGTTTTGTATCTCTAATAAAATCGGTGCAAGACGAATGTTGGCTACGAGAAGCGATTTTAAAGTGGCGGCGTCTGTTTTGGCTTCGACCGGTATTGGAAAAAATATGTTTACCTCCCCTGTTTGTTTTGTAGCAGCTGTGTATTTTTGAATGCATTTGTTTTGCAGACCTTCCAACGTTGTTGGTTTGCATAAAACAAAGCCTCTAGAGCATTGTTTGGTTATGTGTTAAAAAAAGGAAGTTAACATTGAACTTGAAATTATAAGAGACACACTCAGAAGTATACTCCCTGGTCTCGTTTTTAGAAGCTTTTATTCATTTTCATCTATCCCTTTATCTGTAATCAAATCTCAGGTTTTCGATCCACTTCCCGGTTTCTGATTGAGCTGACACCTTACTTTACATTTTTGTAAACGGATGACAATGCAATAATCTGGTCGTAGATAGGTGGTCCAGCCGGGACCGTCTCTAGTCTGATGGTCGGAACTCTTCAACGGTCCGTCTGATTGACTTGACGTTTTTGCACATGATCTAGGATGGTCATGAAGTAAGGATGCCAAAGAAACTTTGTATCGAATAGTTATTTTTGTTGGTTTGGTTTTAGGGTACTTATAAGTCAACTTACCTTTCAGTAGGAGCACGAAGTTCTTCTTATCATCACCGCCTTTTGGGTACTCCCAGTCAACGTCAAGGCCGTCGAAGTTGCGGTCGCGCAGGTAAGGGATAGCAGAGTAGATGAACGTTTGACGAGCGTAGCGGGAGGCGGACATCTCCTTGAACTTCTGCGTCCCGAATGACCAACCACCTGGAAGAAGAGTTATAGTTAGCTGAGGACTTATAAAAATCTTCTTTGGATACCAATCTGACGTTCAAAACTACTTTCATGACAGTTTCCCTGCTGTCTCGGCGTTGAAGCCTTGTTGATGACATATGGTGAGGAATAGTGGCTGAATGATTGTACATAATCATGTATTTTTAATTAAAGCATAACTTTACATTGAAACATTGGTGAATGAACAGTGACAGGTTGCTAGCCTGTCGCCTAAAGCACACCTAAAGGTATTTTCTTAAGCACTTTTTCAAAAAGCAAGGAAAAAATAAAGAGGTGGTTTTACTAAATCCGAAACCACAAGGGAAACGTATGACCATAATTTTATTACACATAGAAGTTTCAGTTTCAATCATACACTAATAATGAGTAGCAAGATTAAACCTTAATCGGTTCTAATAATCTGTCCACAAAATAATATCCGTTCCAGTAACTCCATAAGACTATCCATCTTCTATCACAAACAAACCCAGCACACGCGATTGGTTCACCTCAAACAATAACGAAGTGATGTGAGACAAAAAATATCGATGTCGACATAGCGACCGATTTCGCGCGAATAATGCTCGGTTGCGCCACGGCTCTACTTAGGGAAACGGGTGCGGTTTTTGTTGGCGTTCCCGTGAAAATAGGTGAAAATGGCTGCGATTGTGTCGTGGGAACTCCGCGGCGGCTTGGTCGCACGTGGCTTAGTGATGTGATTGGAATCATCGATAGTTTTTAATTAATAGTACCTAATTAATTTCGACGATTACACTTTTTCTGCTATAACGATGCTATTCTATAATGTCAATGTAATGATGTTTGTGGTATTAAATTTAAAACCTATGGTACTTAATTTTTTGTTGAGTAATCAAAATTACACCATAACTACAATTGTTTATATTAATATTCAGTTTGTTGTTAAGGGTCTGTCCAACTACCACATTTGAATTAAAAGTACTTGTTCCTTTTAACTCGTACTGTTATTTCTATCAGTCTGAAGAAAGAAATCAAAAGCAACATAATAATATTATTTATTATAATATTATAATTCGCTTGATAAATCTTTACGCAATGCAAAAAAAGACTGAGAAAAAAGAATTTATTGCTAGCGATTGCGATTGCGAATATATTGTAAATTTAACAAGGTAATTACTCAAAGTTGGCGTTAATTATCATCAAAACTAGTTATAAAACACGGAACCCTTGCTTGAAAGTAGAAAGCTTCAATCAAGTCGTTGCATCATAAATTCATAAGCCTAACTTGGCCAGTAATTCTCTGATAATTAAAATCATACATGCGATGATGGTTGATTATTTTTTACCAATTTAATTGACCAATTTTAACGCACGCAATCGGAAGGAAGGAATCATAACAACGGAAGTTTTCATGATTTATCTGTATACCTTAAGCTTTAAAAACTCGCTGATACGCGTAAAGCCTGGTGCAAATAGATAGATAGATAGAGTAGATAAGGTAAAAGTACCAATGCTCGACGCCTCAACGCCCAATAACTGACATACATAAGTCACCTGTCTTACTATGACATAAGATTGCAAATGCCAAGTATTGGGTCAATGTCGAGCACTGGAACGTTTATCTTATAATCATAACAAGTGAAAACTGTCGTCGAACTGTGTCCAATGCCATGACGAACGAAAGGCACCTAGAATATTTTCGTATTGCAAGAAGAAACTTAGGGGACACAAGTTGGAAGGCACTTTAAGTGTTGGCAGCCCTGGATGTTATTTACTGGCTAGCTGTGTAGTTAAGATATGAGAAAGTTTACCTGAGGAAGCAATAATTGCACCTACAGTGACACAAGTGAACCATGATTTGCGTGCATCAGTATGCGCTGAATACATTTTTTAATGATAATAGTAGACTTTATACTCGTCTTATTTTTGTATTAAAGTAGTTTGATACAAATAGTTAATTTAAGGGTTCTTTGTTTTCTATTACATTATTGAAATCATTTGAGTTTAAGTAAAACCATGAAGTATTGATACAATTACAGAAGTAACTGTTCGTACATTTTCACTATTTTTTCTTAACGACATGTAATTTGCAATATTTGGCTGGTAAGTTAAACGCCGTGTGATTATTCATAATATTCTAACAGTCACGAATATTGTATAAAATGTATTATATATTGTAAACGGATATAATAAAATTATGTAACTGAACTTTAAACCGCTTGATAATTGATATCGGACATCGTAAATTTTGTTACACCATTTTATATGTCAAACAAGTTGTTAAATAATAATGTAAACTTAAAAGGCTTTGTGTTATGTTTGGAAAGTTTGCACTTAATATTGACGTGAACTTTTTCTTTCACGCGCGCATTACATAAACAAAACTGGCTTCGAATATTTTAAAAATGTTCGTTCAATTATAGCTTTGTTAAACAGCAGCGTTGAAAAGCAGTTTTGTATTTATGTTAAAGTCCAACATCTCAAAAATTACATAATAAATTTTGATGACAATTTACTGAAAGCCATTAAACTAGCTTTCTATAAAAAAAAATGCGCTCCAATTGGTGTACCAATTAGAGGCTATGATACCACATTATTATAATGATAAATTGATACACATCAAGTTTTTGCTCCTATTTCCGCCCCGGGGCTTCTTATCGATATTTCTATCGACGTAGCGATTTGCCCCTCACTTTTTTTCGCAAGCAAAAGGTGCGCCGCCTGTCCACGCTACTGAAACTACGGCTCCACAGTATTATGCAAAATTGTTGGAAAACCAACTGTGTTACGGCTCGGATTACGAAGTCGTTGAAACTGGCTGCTTTGCGGCTAAGAATTGAATAACCAAATACTTAATTTGGATTCGCTTCAGTCAATGACTTTTTGAGAGTGGAATGTGGAAATATACATGTATCTGAATTTGCCATTGATTGACGGAATAAGGTAGTAAAAGGTAGCTTTTGTGGACACTACTGAAGTTTAAGTCATAATTTTAGTATTTTTTAAGATTAGTAAATGAGGTGGTCGGTAAAGTTAATTCGATTTTTATAAAAAATTATGGTTCGAAAAAACTTGCATTGTTTTACCTTTGTTTTGCTATTCCAATTGTTTCTATGACGGCAATATCTAGTAGCTACGTTAAGACAATAAGACGCTAGCTTTGTCTTTGTATGGAACTGTTCTTCAGTCACACTTGACCAACTGGTGTAACGAGAAAGAGCCTGAGGCACGGTCATAGTGTTACCGGCAACAGTACTGCAATATTTAAAGAAGGAATAAAAGAAAGAAATAAATACCATTATTTATTGACAAAATTTTGACACAGATATAAGATTTAAAGCCGTGAGTATGACTTTACGACAGTAACTGAAAGTAGAGGTGTGTACAAAGTTTACAATCGTTCTATTGTCTTTAGTAATTTGATATAAAACAAAAGCTTGTTGAAGAGCATAATATATGATTTGTCAATTTTTTGGGGGTCATTTGCACTAAAAGATCCATGGAGCTGCTGCGGCTTGGAGTGAGAACGATTGAACGAATTCAGAACACAGTTCTGCGTTCTAAAGCGCGCGTTGTAGATGTCAATCCATTCTCTCTTTATGATTAAACCAACTAAGAATACATTTCTATCCTAGTCACTATGTTTACTTTTACCCAAGCTAATCTCTTATCACACTATTTCTTATTCTGTCTACAAAGCATAAAGCGGTCATAATCTAGGTAATCTAGATTTTGTCTATGAAACATTTTCCCTGTTCTGTCAACCAAATGTATAAAATTTATTTACTATTAGAATATTCAAAGTCCCTTTGCCAACAAAATGTAAAAGTATAGGCTATAAATGCGACGCGAAATTCCATTCTCTGCAAACTTGGTCGAAAATTTCCAAGGTATGGTAAATATTTTGCTCAAAAATTTGCGGTTACTCCAAAATGTTTTGTAGCGGTAGCTTGTTGACTCGAAAACAAAATTGAAAGTATTCTTTATAATTTTGTTGGCTTTAATTTTACTTCAGAAAAGTAATAAATCATGTCGTAAAAAAATTAATTTGATTAAGTCGGCATTTTTTTCTTGAGTTTGATACAGTTTGCTTTAATTGAGTTTATTTTTAACATGCCATTGTTTTGTTTTGATGCTGCGTAGAAAATGTTAGACTTTTCACGTAAATTACAAAAAAAAAGAATACGCTACACTATCCCATGTCACTGTGCAATCATCTATGTTTCTTCGTTGTTTGTAATCTAAACTAATTTTATAAAGCTGAAGAGTTTGTTTGTTTGTTTGAACGCGCTAATCTCAGGAACTACTGGTTCGAATTGAAAAATTCATCACGCTGCGACCAACAGGAGCGAAGAAACACTGGAAAATGTGGAAAAAAAAAACGGGGAAAATTAGTCACTATTCCACGCGGACGGAGTCGCGGGCACAGCCAGTCGCAGTACCTATAAAGATTGTTCTTGGATAAAGAGCCACTTACCAATAGCCAGCAGAGTCTTAAGTTTCGGGTTAGCCTTCTTCAACGCGTTTATCCTGTCGTAGAGTCCGGTCTTTCCGTCCTTGGTCTCATCGTTGGACTCGAAAGAACTCAGTTTTCCTTTCTTTAGCCATCCGAAGGCGAAAATGAGGTGAGTGCAGAGGTCAGGCTGGATATCCTCTGGTGTGAACTTGCCAATTTTCGTCCGGTACTGGGACCAGTTTGTGTAGTAGCACACCACCTGTGGGAAAAAGTAAGTAAACACTTTATTGTACAAAAGGAAAAACACGAAATACTCGAAAATTCATAATATACAAATGAATATGAAAAAAAAAAAACTTTCAAACTTTCGTAATTTTCATTCGCATTTACTATAAGGTATTTAGTTATTATTTATGTTTTTTAAGTGGTTATGTCATGGTTTAAACTATGTAACGTTTTGTGTTCTGCCTTCCCCATTTCTGAATGTAAGCGTGACATATATGTATGTTTCGTGATTTTCGCTCATATTAGCTACGTAGGTAATGAATGAGTACCTAATAAGTTAATGAATGAATGTGTGAATAAATGACCGAATGGATGAAGAACGAATGAATTAATTGAATGTAGGGGAGGCAGAAGACAGGTCTCAATGAAGTGGCATATCTCGTATAGTTCATATTAAAGTGAGCATAAAATATGTTATCATCAGCTAATTTGAAAATGGTTTTCCTGTTAAGAACGGAAATTCGTTAGTTATTGATATTTTTTAAACGACATTGTAAAAAAATCACACCAAGGTCTTTAGTACAGTAAATTCTAAGTTCAAATATAAATACACGCCGGATTCTAGTATGGTTAGTAGCTGATTTAAATCAATTTGCATACATTTAGCTAAACCAATAACGGATATTGATTCCGATTATTTGGCATTGGTGCAGAAACATCGGCGTGGTCAAGGTATCGGTTGTGTGCTTGTCTATTGTTTTCTTGACTACTACACTTGTAATAGAAACAAATGTCACATTGAAATGAAAATAAAACGCAGATTAGTATAAATAATCGCACGTGGGTATCAAAACCGATGACATTTAGCTGTCGCGGCCATCGAGTCTCCATTTGGTTATACTAGTTTTCGAGAACTCGTTTACCGAACTCACAATATACACGCTGTTCAAGAAAACGAGGATAATCCGTCGCTGATAAAGCTCCTAGTCCACTCAGAAAATTTGGTTTTATTATTTAGTAAAAATGGCTGCAATCAATTTTATCTCTTAGCTTCCATTCATTGATGCATCGGTTACACTACAATAAACTAACGCTATGCAGAAAATTTGCTGATTTATTGTAGTTTTTAATTAATATTCATAGATGGTATTTACTACCCTGTCAAATAGTTTAAAGTTAATAAGGAAAAAGTACCAATGCTTGACGCCTCAACGCCCAATAGATGACACCCATCTATCACCCCTGTCTTACTATGACATAAGGTTGCAAGTGCCAAGTATTGGGTCAGTGTCGAGCACAGGGACGTTTACCTTACTGTTTGAGTATAAGAACTATGTAACGCAAAAGCTATTCTAAAACATCTTGGATATAGTATTTATAACCAACCAATACTTTTTCTATTTAAATTTTCTGTCATTTTTGAGTCTATAAACACGACCATACATTTCATAATGCAGCATTTTTGATTACCAAATGAATAAATTATCATTAGGTATGGAAAATACACCTTATAAAAATCTTTAAACAAAACGCCTATTTCATAAGTAGAACTAAATAGTAGGACCGGATATTTTTTTACGTATAATTTCTTCCATTTTTAATTACATCTGGCCTTTACACTGATAGCCCATTGACCACAACACGAGACGAAAGATCCATAATGACATTACCATTTTAAAGAGTTCTTGAACTAGCCATACCGAGAATTCAGGCGTTTAAGCATAATAAGCTCTACACTTTAAATAATAGGGCCCTCAGCGACCGCAAACGGTTAGCAAATACGCATTTCGAAGGCTAACAACTTCACGCTCAAAAGCTTATATGTATCCGCGTTGCATTTCGCGAAAAAACCAACTTAGAACTTCGTTCGCTATCTTAAAACTGACTCATAGTTATATTGTAATACAGTCGAAAACGGCGGGAGCGTTAGTTTTTAACGGCAGAGCTAAGTTTGCTGCATGGTTCTCGGGAAGGCGGTCTTTTCCTGGCAAGTTCATAGCGCGACCGCTTTCCTAAATGTATTTACCGGAACTGAGTAATTCAACGTATCCTGTCGTTTTCTAATGTTAATACTCGTTTGAAAAGTATAACATTGCGTAGTAATAACACTTTATGCTGATGGAAATATCATTTATAGAAAACTAGTCGAAATATAGACTCCAATTGCTTTGTAACTACGACTGACACGTCTTTTGGCGTTGTTTCGTGAATTTCGCGACGTAAACTTTCATTTTCTGCTAAGTCTGAGGCAGGGATGAAACTCAAAATGATTGGCAGGCGCCGCTAAATGAAGTGCCAAAATAACTTTGTAAATTTTATTCGGTGTTGCCTTGTATAATGTTGACCTACTGAAAGCAACAGAGGGGGTGTATCGTAAGTAGCACTGAAATGTAAAAAAAAGTGCTTTAAAAACTAAACTATGTACCAATTTTTTTTTACTTGATAATGTCACAGTATTTTATTGTTCTACGGAAGCAGGATATTTGAGCTAAAATGGCCATTAGCAATTTGATGTTGTCAGCTTTATCGATTGTAGTGGGTTTTAGTATTAGTTTTTTTTTCAGTAACTTTAAGCAGCGATATTGTGGTTATTTTGATGCCCTATCTATATCTTTTTAATTCTAGTTTCACGGCCCCTACCCTAACTTCTTCGACTGTTATCGCCAATTATTTTGTTCTCAATGGACAGGTCCTGCTTAAAAAAGTCGAAGAAATCCGGAAGGAACTTGATCAAGGTTATACTACAAGCAAATTGCTTTGTTTAATACTGGTACTACAAGGTGGACAAGATTTGTCAATGAAACGTCGGCCTATTGAAACTGTACCAACAATACTCCCAGCATTTTTTTTCTAATCCACTACAAGTGTACAGAGAGTCTCAAGAGTATGGGACATGAAGATAAAGTTCCGTCGAAGAAATTTAATTTTATTTTTTTTAGTAGGTTTTACTTGAATTCTGAGTAATTCATTCTTCGCAGTTTAGGTAGGTATGCTTCGATGGCGCGACCTCGCAAAAGGTCTTCGGCAAGCAGGTAACGATAGAAAGAGAGCAATATTTTTACGCCCAAGTTCAAGAGCGGACCTTCTGTATAATCACAATCTGGGATTGTTGGGCCACTGCCACTGTTCGCAATTTATACGTGTAATCAACGACCGATGTGACTGACTAGATGTTAGCTATTGGATTAGTATTACACGACCAAGTTACAAACATAGGTAAGTGGCTCAACAATCCCGGTTCGCGACTGTACGTATTCTGTGCCTGAGTGACTTTTTTCCAATGGTAGCGAAATTTCATCGCTAGCTTTATATCAGTAACTTGGATCACTAACCTTATATCCATCCTTGTCTTTATGATCATCGGTAGCTACGGAGTTGTCGATGGCAGCCGAAGACTTCCGACTGGCTATGCTCGGTCGTCCACGGATTTTGGGTCTGTTCACACTTGCGGATATGACCTGATCCGTAGATCTTGATACGCTGGTCGATACCGATGTCGACACTTTGGTTGGTTTCCGCAACCTTCTTCGGACGGCTGTAAAGAAAATATAATTTTGAATGCACATTTTTTGAGATTTTATTTGTATGGATTTTATGTTGGCAAGGTTTTAAGGCATAAGTTGGTTGACCAAGAAAAAGATAGTGCGCGACATTACCAACACTACTTCAAACGTTGCCATGTTATGTGCCAGTACAGTTCCAGCACATACATTACGCCTGTATAACCAAATGGGGTGGGCAGAGCGTACGAAACGTTAGCTTAAATAAACTTAGTATGATTTGGAAGTAAACACTACTAAAGAAGGATTGACAATAAGGCTGTTGTATGATAGATGGGTGATGATGATGGCGATAACTTGATGAAGTGAAATTGAATGCCATTGTATTTGATTTGAATGATTTATTTGCTGTTTCTTTGCTTATTGACTCTTAAGTTATTAAGTACGCATGTTGCCGTTCCACTTTTCTTATAACCTTGAAGCATATTTACAAATAAGTCGACTGAGACTACTATGTCTCATCAGCATGTGAAAATATACTCTTTTATTCAAATAAGACAAGTTTAGAACTGGTTTAATAATATCCTTGTATTAATTAATATCCACGTAGCAACCCGGCTGGTATCTAAATGCCACACGATTGTAAAAACGTGTTGAAGATAGTTGATCACCCAAAAGCAGATTGATTAAGGCTTCGTATTAAAGTTTTTGCCATCTTCTTAGCGATTTTGTGATAAAGCAATAGTTAAGTAAATAAACATATTGTTTTACTAAAATACAGCGGACTTATCCCTTAAAGAATCTAAGCCAATCTTTAAGAGACAGAAGGAACTTAATTACTGAGACCGACAAAAGAGAAAGAATACTAAAAGCTGTAACACAGCTGCAGTTATAACAATTCTATTGTGTTCCAAAATTCAAAATTCAAAATTTATAACTTTAAAAAGTTCAAAGTCATTTATTCACAAAATGTATGGTACATAATGGTGTCATGTATAATAATCATTTTGATCCTTGACACACTTGGCCGTTACGGCATGTGAAAGTTTTGAGACAAGAGCACTTTTACATGTCATGTTTTTATTTAAGCAAATAGGCTCCTAATTGCACTTTTACATGTCATTTTTGAGTCTACCACCGCTTCGGAAAGACCATCATTGCCAAGAAGAATGCGCCGCAAGAAACTTGGCAGAAAGTCATTTTTCAAAACAAAGAAAAATAATTACAAAATTTAAATTAAATTAAATTTCCCAATCTTCTTCAGGCTTTCCCTGAACGAGTTACAAGAGTGACCGTGTGGTGTCCGAAATAGAAAAATATACAAAACAGGAGGAATGTATGTATATATGCTAAAATCTAAATATTGAGCGGAAAAAAATATAAAATGCATACCGAATACTGGCTGCTAAGGAACGGGCGCGATGAAAGTAATATTTCGCTTAGTAATTTATGTTTTGTCTGCTATGATATGACTGACTGACTTAACGGTTCAGAATGTTGCTCTATTGGGATATCTAAAACTAGTGTCAGGCTTTGATATCTGGTTACCTATACAGGGTGTTTCTTACTCTGCTATTTTTGGAAATAGAATGCACTATTTCATTTGTTTTTATTAGTCCAATCAAATTTGAGGTGTCAATACATTGAGGTCGATTTTATTTCACCTTAAGGCGGTTGGCCACGTTAGCTCATTGAGCATTTGCCGATAGATGGCGTTAAATCCAAATTTCCCTTAAATTGTCCT
>BHDV01012478.1:286286-297828 GCA_005406045.1 Adoxophyes honmai
CCCTTTCCCAGAGTCGACTCTTACGACACCCACGGGAAGAAAGGGGGAGGTGCTATTCTAACCCGGCACCACACGGGTACGGGTACGAAATTAATAAGTTTATGAAAAAAAGTCTGTGATAAAAAAAACTGTGACAACAATGCAAATACATTTCAGTCGATACCTATACCATAAATATGGAACACGTCCCATACATTTAGTTACATTTCATTACTGTATGTAGATTGTAGATACCCAAAGAGTGTTATTCGTTCACTAAAGAAAGGAGAGTCGATTCAAAAGTACCATTAGAATATCAGTAATTTAAGTGCAGACACTTTAAATATTATAGTACAAGGTATGATTAAATTAATCATAATCATATTTATTTATACTTAATTACGCTTGATTTATTAAAACTCTCAACGTTTTGGCCGCGTTATAGTGACCGTGGTCACGTCACAAGTTCACAAGTAGACTACTTACTACTACGGTCGGACAATGACAGTTACGGAAGGAATGGAGAGGTGCTATCCAAACCCATTCAGCATTCTAGCACATTCTGTCAACGATTTTCATATCTACGCTTGTAACAAAACGAGTGCCCTCCCATCTCACCAATCCCGTTTCGCCAGCAAAATTATCCGAAACAACAACGCACGACAAATTCTCACACGAGCAATTCCTGGCCACTATTTTCCAATCTGTTCCGAGTAATAAAATTTCCTGCACATTTAGAATTCAAGTGCTCATGAGGGGCGCGTAGTAAATGATAGGTTCTTTCCCCCAAACGAATACCGACCGAAAACACTTAAGTTTGGAGCTCGGATTCGTAAATGGCGACCCAAGATGTTTTTGAAAACGCGAATGGGAAAAATTGTTTTAACTCTTAGTTATGTTATAAGATTTTGGTACTGGTGTACGTTTCGTATCGCTTCTTCCCGTCTGAATAGAATTTAAGGCCTTTTGTGTTTATCCTCTTGGAATCGCTTATGGGTTTCTTTATTTCTCGAGGTTCCCGCCGAAATGGGTTCGCCGTAACGGCAAGGGACCTTTTCTCGTTGGTTTATGAGTGTTGCAAAAACGTGGCGTTTTTTCCCAGAATGTAACATACCTAGTAAAGTATTTAATCTTGCCAATGTAGGGTAAAAAGGATGTTACTTGAAAACATTACGACTGAAATCAAATAAAAGCTGCGGTGATCGTGAAAACTGGTGGAAATGGTAAAACTGTTTATTTTTTCATTCACAGAGAGCAATAAAAATGTGTCACTCTGACGTGTTGCGTCGCTGCCGAATAAATTGTAGCATTATCAGCCATAAATCTCAGCGGTCCACAGTTGGACGGACATCAATATTTAAAAAGCTTTTTTACAGCTTTTAGAGGCAAAAAGATAAAAACTCTGATCTCGGATTCATCAGATAACTTACGTGTGACGTTTTCTTTTAAGTATTTTTGTTGCGTGGAAATTTACCTAATTTTAAAATGTAATAAACAAATAAAAATTTGTCAAAAGTAATGCTTGGTTTGTCTACTTATGTAAAGTATCGTAAGCTCTACTTGCGTCATTAGGGAATACAGGCGTGATATATACATGTATTTTTTATTAAGAGGAAATATGCCGGTCGAAGGAATTGAAAAATAGGTATTTGCTAAATCTATTGCTGTCGCGCCGTGACCTGCCCAGACGACGTCGAGTGCGATAAGAACAACTACAGCTCGGACCGAAAATACCTATGAAAATTATTCAAAAACAACGTTTCGTAGTCCCCTGATTTCTTCTCCAAAACTTAACCGATTAAATATGTTTTTTCATGAAATGTTTAAGAAATGTCATAACCGTGTTTCTATGTTCTTATATTTTGATATAATTGTGTTAAAATTGGTTTCTAGAGGTTTGAACACAACGGAAAAAACTTGCCAATTTTTCATGTTTTTGAAGGTTAATATCTCCTTTAATAATTCAATAAAGAAAAAAAGGAAAACATAGGAACATGCTAATATATCATTAGATTGTTGATGTGAAAAATCATTGTTCTACGGGTAATATCCAGCGAGGAATCAGGGGACTACGTTTCCATACAAAATGTGACCGCTCCATTTCCTCTTAAGCCTTCGTAGAGTAGATTAGATTAAGTTGGTAACCAAATTTAATTTCATTTATTACTTAAATTATGTCTAACGATCATTATAGAAGCGATAGGTATGGCTAGCAATAGAGACCCGTGGTAAACACGTAATTTTAAGTTATAGTTTACGTTTGTCACTGCAATATCATGTTTAACCATCCGGTTACCCTGAAATTGCTTAACGTGGCACTGGATTTTTAAATTCACGTGCTCTACCTACCCCTCTTGGGAATACAGGCGTGAGAATATGTATGTATGTAGTTTACGATACAACCTAAAATTATTTCATACAGATTGTACTTACTGGTAGAATCTGAGGTAGGCGCGATCACGGCGACAATGAGCACCACAGTGAGGGTCCACCGTAGTAAGCTTGGTGGCCACTGAAACAATAAAAAAAACAGATAAGTACACTGACAACTCACGTCTTAAATCAAGTTTTGCGCGACATGTTTCGGGCTAGTCCTTAGTCATTTAGAAGCTGCTGCCAAACGCGTACTCTTGCTTGAAGAAAGTAACACCGGTGGCATTATGGTTGGTAGATAGCTCAGTGGTTAGAGAACCTGACTGTGAATCTTAAGGTCCCGGATTAATTTTTTTGTCAGGGCAGGTATTTGTTATGCCAAGTATAAATATTTATTCACGAGTCTTAAATATTATCTTAGTTTATTCGCTGTACCCATAGCATAGATACACTATACCTTATCGGTTTAGGTAGTTAAAACAATGTAAACAATCTTGACGTGTCTTTTTATTTAAACATACACTTTATAAATCGAAATCTTTACATTTTACAATTTAGGTATGAAAAAATCATTTACTTTCATAATTGAATTGTATAGTGTAACGATTTTCATTTTTAGACTGTGTATTTCAACAAAAAGACATGTCAAGATTGTTTATATTGTTTTAACTACCTAAACCGATAAGGTATAAATAGCTTAATTTGGGACTAGGTGATTGGTGTAAACTATAAGCGAGTTAGAACCTTGCAAAAAGTGGCCACGCAACGTGAAATAGTCGTGGTTTAGGCTATGTAACGTTTTGTGTGCACCTAATCTAACACAGGCATGTATACGATATACGTTTTATTTATCCGAATAAAACAAGTCACAAAAGCTTTGATAAAACGCTTCAAATTTAACCAAACCAGAAAAAAACATCTAAGCAGCCAGGAACAAATCGCGACAAATCCAATCCATAATTTGATCACACCTCGTTCCTATTTTCTCGCGGCCATTTTTATAATGCCGCGTTCGTGATCCGGAATATTCCGGAGTATTCCAGAATTTTCCGGTTTGAGCCGGCTTCAATCAGATAGCGGTGATCAATGGGTGGATTTGTTTACGATGGTTGATTAAATTTGATGGCCTCTGGGGTTGAATTTGATCGACAATGATGGCTATGAATTGAGTCTGGAGGTGATTTATGCCCTTCTAGTTTTGGAAGTAGATGAAGAAGCTTTGTTTGGTTGTTCTTTGACTTTTGATTGCTTTAATGTTGAGTAAAAGTTACTTGTCGGTTTGTTGATTGTCCTATCATATGATCTGTTTTGATTTTTGATCAGCATAGTTTACTTTAAAAGACATTCAATGCATTTTTCGTCAAATCAGATAAAAGGTTTCAGATCCTAAAAATACAAAGTTGGAACTCGCGCCATGCAGCTTCCGTTTTGCCGTCTGTTTTTCTAGGCTACAGAATAAAAGAATAAATTCACTCGTATTTTAAAACTGCTGGATACTGGTGAGCTTTTGGAATGCTCTGGACAACGTCGTTGAATTGTCACTTTATAAGGCGCTTGCCTGTAATTCTAATTGCTTAAATGGGTGTTATGTTTATGACCAGTTAAAAAACATGCATATTCCGTGTGGTGTCGGGTTTAAAATAGCACCTCTCCATTTGTTCCGTTGATATCGTAAGGGACGGCTTAGTGCAAGAAATTGAGGGATGTTTTATACTGTAGACCGATAGGTACTTAAAAGATGGTAAACAATCTTGACGTGTCTTTTTATTTAAACATACACTTTATAAATCAAAATCTTTACATTTTACAATTTAGGTTTGAAAAAATCATTTACTTTCATAATTGAATTGTATAGTGTAATGATTTTCATTTTTAGACTGTGTATTTCAATAAAAAGACATGTCAAGATTCTTTACCATCTTTTAAGTACCTATCGGTCTAAAGTATAGGTGACAGACTAGCAACAAGTCATTATTTTATATCTTTTAAGTAACTTACAAACGCTTAACTTAAAGTTGTTGGTTAAAATCATTGTTTTGTCAAAGTAATGTTTTGTTTGCTCTCTCTACTTCATTTGGGAATACACGCAGAGAAACTGCGACCCATTAAGGTTCCAAGCGGGTTTTTTTAAACGCTTTCGCTGTTCTAATCTATGGTTTTAATTAGCCAATGCAGGATTTGGCAGTTTATTCGGCAGGGGAAGTTATAGTCGGCTTGTTATTTTTTATTTCCTCTAATGAAACGCCGATTTCATTTCGGGGAAAATTTTAACTGGCAGACATTCAAAAGCTCAGCCACAGAAAGTTTCCCGAACTTTTATAATTAGGGAGTTGGTGGCTCTGAAAAAAATATTTCGAAATTTTATTAATATTTAATATGTAACTACTATTGTTATGAAATATAAACGTTTTATCCAATAGCAACACAACTAGATACTTTAATAAGAAAATGAAAGTCGCACGTTCAAGTTTTGACTCATGAAAAACCAAACATACTTAATTCAAGTATTCAGAATTTTGCACATGAATTAAGGAATCTTTACAAAACTTGCATGCATATACATATATATAATCACGCATTTATGCCAGAATGTGGTAGACACACACAAACTTAGACAAAACTACAGCTATTTTATGTTTCGTAGCCAATTTTAGGTTTAAAAACAGATGAAAGTTTCATTAAGAAATGAAACTTTCACTTTCAGAAGCGACTAAGAAGTCGCTTCTTACATTCAAAGAAGAAATAGAGAGGTGTAATTTTAATTTCGACACCAGAAACCTATTAAAGTACAGTACCAGCTTTTTGTTGCTATATTAAAAAGAAAACAGGGCAAAATGGCGCGTAACTTGCTATACAACTAACCTATCACAGAATAAGGACAAAGCTGCAGGCCGTTTTAATTTTAAAATCACTAGTGTCCTCGTTATGAAGGCAGAACGACAGCAAAAAAAGTGTAGATAAAATTGAAAGATTATTTCTTATTTTAGATAGTTTTGTGTGTTAGCTATGTGTATTTTTAGTTTATTAGTATTCAATGATTTGCGGAATAATTGTTGAAATGAAATCAAAAATTAAAAAGAAATATTTATTCAACTAGAAGCAAATAAGGATGTCAATATCGTAGTTACAACATATGGAAAAAAGAGTTAAATTAATTCAATTAAATACAAAACTCCGTAAAATACATAAAAATAGAGCGCTCAAAACCAAACATTTTTGGTGAAGACTCTCTTTATCTATCTCTTCTATTCCGGATCTGATTGTATCATCATTTTACCCACTAATCCTGCCGCAAAGCAGCATTGCGGGCACTGTTGTGTTTCAGTGACTCTCAATATTTAATACATCTATGGCCTCGGGTATCAGTTCGACATTTCGGATGTTTGTGGTGATTGGTTACCATCCGGTGACACACTTGCTTGTGTAGCCTTTTATGACATACATACATAATTCTCACGCCTGTATTCCCAAGAGGGGTAGGCAGAGCACATGAATTCAAAACTCCAGTGCCACGTTTAGCAATTACAGGGTAACGTTGGTTGAACGTGATATCGCAGTGACAGGTTGCTAGCCCATCGCCCACAATACACGAATCCTTTCCCAGAGTCGACTCTTACGACACCCACGGGAAGAAAGGGGGAGGTGCTATTCTGACCCGGCACCAGACGAGGCATGGCATGGAAATCAAATCATAATACTGTGACTGCTGTCTCTACAAGCAAAGTAAATATTAGCACTAAATTTCGTACCGCACCACTGCAGCGGCGTAATTTATTAAAACCAGTTTCGTTGTTTGATTACTTTGATATTAAAAGAGGTATAAAAAGTTTATTACTTGTTTTTGGAAATTCTTTTAATAATGCATGTTTGTGGTAACCTTGCGGTTCGACCTGTGACTTCTCATGCAGATCGTAGGTTCAAATACCAGGCTCACACCTTTGATTTTAGAAATTTAGCTTGAGTTTCAATCAGTATGTAAGTGACATTCCATATACAACACGCCTGTAATCCCAAACGGTGTAGGTAGCGCACTCAAAATGTTACATAGACAAAAACTGTGTCATTTTGAACATTGAACGAAGAGACTTGAAAACTAACACCTTATGATACTTAACCAACGAAAACTAGAATCTTGTCGACAGCCAATCAAAATCTCTGATTTAAAACTTTCAGAACTGAAATCGGAGACAACAATCGGATGTTCCGACGGATTGAAACCAGAATGGGAACTCCGTACCATCCCTAGTAGGAAGACAGATCGATCAGTCCCACATCTCATTTAAACTGTACAAAAGGAATGACCACTATAAATTGGGTGACCATTTCATTAGACGTCCATTTTTAAAGACAGACGTAGATGGATGGATCTGTGTTTACGGTCAACAAGAAAGGACCTGAATAAAGATTTGTAAAGAAACGATAGCTTGCTATTAGTTTTATGGCACACTATTTCTAAACGGGATCTCCCTAAAGTCGATCTATTGTTATGTCTTTATACATACAAACATACATACATCTCGTCTGTACTCCATAATTTGGTAGGCAGAGCGCACGAAATCCTACATAGACAAAACCATGAATATATTACGTTTCGTGACCCCTACTAGCACGTTTTTTAGGTTATGAGTTGGCAGGTATCACAGTGACAGGTTGCTAGCCTGTCGCCTAAAATGTAACCTATTTATTTAGACGCCTCTTACGACATCCACGATAGAAATGGAGAGGTGTGATTCTAAATCCGACGCCACACGAAAGTTACTAACATGAGAACATGACTGTTGCATATACGAGTGCAGTTTATGAAATGAGCCTTAGGAGCGAATTTCATAAGGAATCAAGAAAATAGAAAGAAATGCATTTTAACATAAATTTGACACCGGTAAACATCACGAGTATTTTAATGTCTAATTATGTATTTGACTTACAAATAGCAAAGTAAAGTTTATTAGTTTAGTCGCTTTTTATAGCCGTCTTTACTTAGCTTCAATTGTACGTAGTCAAATTATAGATATCAGCCAATGGGCTATAAAACATGCTCCTACAGCGCATTATCAGTATTACGCTCAAGCGACGCGCCGATCCAATTTTCTGTTCACTGCTCCGTTGATACGTTCGCTATAGTCTGGCATTGACGTGCGCAAATGACTTTAGAGTGTAGGCAGATATTCGATCAAGTAATACAAAGTTGCCTTATCGTGTCGGGTTTAACACCTCTCCATTTCTGATAGATGTCGTAAGAGGCGACTACGGAAGATTAAGGTACATTTAAGGCTCAATTCACACCAGAAGAACGGCGAAGGCGCGAGGATTCCCGCGACTGCTCGAGAAGTCGCTGGAATGCGCGAGAAGTCGCTGAAATGCGCGGTAAGTCCAAGATCTCTGGGCGGGATATTGCCAGCGGCCGCTCGCGACTGCTCGAGCATCCGCGGGCATTCCCGCGATGTCACGCGCAGTCGCACGGCTTCGTTTATGGAATTCGCCGGAATTCCTGCGGATCCGCGGACATCCGCGAGCCTCATGCGATAATAAGTTTTATTGTAATGAAAAAAAGTTAAAATTCTCATGACACTGAAACTGCGCTCCGCTTCGCCGCCCCTCGCCGCTCTTCTGGTGTGAATTGAGCCTTAGGTGGCAGGCTGGGAACTTGTCACTATTAAACCTGACAACTTAAAACCTAAAAACACTTTAGGTGTGGCTCTGAAATTTGAGATACTTAGTATAATGGTTTCGTGTGCGTTGCTTATCCCAATCGGGAATACAGGCCTGTTGTCTGTTTGTATGTATGTAGTACAAAAGTTTATTAATGTAGGAAAAAGTACAAAATAAATTGATGTTTTCTATAGTATCTACTTATACTTGTAATTAGGCCTCTCTTCAGCTTACTCATCCTTTTTTATATCGTGGAATACTTTTTTCGTTAAACTTTTTCTTACCTTAATAAACCTTTGTGTTACATACGTACATTAGCTGTTATTTCTGTTTGCCCCGCAAGAAAACAGACTTAATATCTGTTAAATTTATTTTTATTACTAGCAGAAATTTACTGTCGAAGCACGCAATGTACGAATGCGCTGTTTGGGAGTCGCAGACAGCTGATACGCGCACGCGCCGGTCCAGTGTCCGAGCGAGGCCAAATGAAAGGAAAAGGCTCAAGCGGTAAACTCGTTCGCAGACTAGGCCCGGTCTAGAGACCGCAACAATGCCAAAACAGAGGTTTAAGACACATTTTCTAAAATAAATAAATAAGTTAAGTTTTTATAAAAAAAAAACGTAGACAGAGCATACGAAACGTAACAGACAAGCCATAAACATTACAGAATTCATAGTTACTTATTAAAAAAAACAAATGAAAGAGGTATAACAGTGACTAGTGGGTATAACAGTAACAGATGTCGCCTGAAGCATACCTATACCTATTTCTATAGTCGCCTCTTACGTCATCCATAGAAGAAATGGAGAGGTGTCGATCTGAATCGGACAACGTAGGTATAAAAACATAAATACGACTAAACTGAAAGAAAGTAAATTTGTCTTCCACTTTCTCTGTTTATTACTTTTTCAAGGGATAACCGTTCCATCAAACTTGATGCGATTTTTGAAGAAGATAGTATTATTCTTTGTTCATAGGATTTTATGTTGACGATGTGGCGTACTTAGTTTCGTTTTTAAATCAAAAACTTGACTAGAACACGTTATATAAACCGAGACATTGTAACAAATATAGTTCTTTCATTTTAATTACAAATCAATGCTAAAATCGCTAACAAAACAATAATCCGTAAGAAATTCAACCGCGCCTATTCCTTCAACCATAACCGAGCCAAGTTTTTTTTTAAATGTGACCGAAATTATGATCAAATTAGTCGTGGGCCGCCGGCCGTTCTAAACCGGTCGTGGGTGTAATAACAAATTGCTTAACAATACTTCACGTAACTCAGTTTAAACATTACATAAGATTTTATTTTGAAATTGACATTCGCAAATGTAGTTCGATGTCAATTGACATTTTTGTTGTCAATTAAACAGCCTATTATCTTAAAGTATAAAATAAATACGAAAACATCACGCCTGTGTACTCATTGAATACTGTGTATACAAAATAGGGTAGCACCTCGCCATAATAATATATGTAGTCTCTCATCTGTGTAGGCATAAAATTAGGCGAAAAGTTGCTAAGATGTATGTAAAAACCGGCCAAGTGCGAGTCGGACTCGCGCACGAAGGGTTCCGTACCAAAAACATTAAAAAAAAACATGTAATCCCTTATTTTTTCATTTTAATCTGTTTTTAGTATTTTTTGTTATAGCGGCAACAGAAATACATCATCTGTGAAAATTTCATCTCTCTAGCTGTCACGGTTCGCGAGATACAGTCTGGTGACAGACGGACAGACGGACAGACGGACAAACGGACAGACAGCGAAGTCTCAGTAATAGGGTCCCGTTTTTACTCTTTGGGTACGGAACCCTAAAAATAGGTAGAAAAGGTTTAACAAAATTGTAACAGTTTGCTAGCTTGGTACCCAAAGCGTAACTTAACCTTCCCTAGTTTCTTTTAACAATATGTATGAAAGAAATGGATAAATGGTATTCTGAACTCTTCACCACACAGGGAGGAGAATTAAAGTGGTATTTAAAGGAAACCTCTACTTCTTTATTAATACCAAAAAGAAAGTAACTCTTTGTCTGAACCACTAAAGAAAGAACATGATACAGATAAATATATCACGTCCGCATTCCCAGACGCGGCGGACAGCACAAAACGCTACATAAACAAATTACTAACTATTTCACGCTTCCTAGTTGGATTCTAAGTTGATAAAGAGGTATAATTACTACCCTGTCACCTAAAATATACTTAAACATAGTTCCCAAAATTCAAAATTCAAAACTTTATTTATGCAAATAGGCTCCTAAAAGCACTTTTTTACACGTCATTGGTCCCTTAGTCACCTCTCACTAGCCCCACAGAATAATTGGTAACTCATATTCTAAGCCCAATACATAAGATAAAAGAAGCCAGACTGGATACAAGAAAGAAAAAAGCATAATTTTATTCCAAACTATGGAAGGATAAACGAATATTACCCAGAAGGACAGCCAACAGTTAATTAACACAAAAAAACAACAAGGCTTTCAAAAAAACCCTGAAAAATTATCACGCGGTTCAAATTAGTCCCAAATGAGACAAACCAGTGGTTTTGAACCTTTTCCCAAAAGAAAGTGACAGGTGTATACAATCTTTAATTAGCTTAGCCGCCTCTGTCTTTGCCACTCTCTGTAATTTTATAATAAGGTCAGTCTGCCTCAGGTTTGCTTCAAAGGAACTCCTCTTTTAGTGAAATTAAATTTGTTTGCCAAACAATTACGTAAAGCTTCGAATTTTAACACCTAAGTTTAATGAATTAACTTTTTTTAGGAGCATTCTGAACAAAAAAATTTAAAACTGTATTTTATACACATAATTATCAAACGTGTTCCCAAATGGGATAGGCAGAGCACACTAAACGTGACACAGACAAAGATGACTACTTTGCCATGAATTTTAGGTTTGAAAACTGATGGAAGAGGAAGCTGCCTAAAAGATACCTAAATCTGTATCGACGGAAGAGATGGAGAAGTCACTCAACCAAACGAGAAAATAATTTAGATTTTTAGTATAATTCGTAAGAGGCGGCTAAACCAATAGGTTTAGGTTTAATTTAGACGATAGTTTTTACTCGGAATTAGACATCAACTTGACTTCAATTTGAAAAATATACTAGAGATTGACTGTAGTAAATGAGTGTCTAATAAGTAGTAAAAAATACTTCGAAATCTTGAATTTGCAATTAAATGAATGGTGGTCAGAAATAAAAAAATAAAATGAGGTAAAGGGAGAGATTATCTACTTAAATTAAAATGTCGACTGATAAGGTATTTTTTCTTCAAATTTACAAAAAGGCTGTCGTGTTTAGGGCTTTGTTTGCTCCAAACTCATTTCTTGAGGACATTTCGAGGAATTTCTTAAGTCAAGTAGCTTAAACAAAATCATAAGAAAATGTTTTAACTACCTACTTTCTACAACTTAATCCGAAACAAGCAAGTTCAAAAACCAAGGATCATCATGTTAACCCTACAGCGCATTCAGTGCCTAATCAGTCACAACCAATTTAATAGCCTGTACTAAAAATATAATGGCAAACAACGCC
>BHDV01012478.1:299837-318858 GCA_005406045.1 Adoxophyes honmai
GATTCACTAATTGCATTACATTATTTTTCAACAACTGAGTCGGATAAGTTTGTTTTGTATTACGTCTTCTGTGTCACCCTGTAGATATAACGTAAAAAAAATTTTTGCACTAATGTCATTATTCACGGAGAAAACAGGGGAATACGTTTGTATGGAGAAGCGGTTTGAGGCGGGGCGACTCCTATCCTCTTAATCCTTTTTTGGAAATAATCGTTTACATAAACAAACACGTTTTACACAGACATAAAATACAGTCACGTATTTAAAAAATAGAGTATAGTAAAGAACAACTGTCGATATTTTTATATCGATAAAATAATTACTGAGCATGATGACAAAACGCTCTTACGTGCGCAGGGCAACTGTGCTACCAGTAAACCTGCGTGCGTGGCAACACGGAATACTCGTAACTGTATGTAATAAAAAGATCGCAATTGTTTTGATGTAAGGAAATATAAAAAAAAACTGTAAAATAAAAGTGATAGTAAAGTGCTTCAGCGGAACGAAACTCAGGTGAACGGATTAGTGTCTGACATTGTCTCAAACTGATGACTTCAACTAATTAATTATTACTACTACAGCCGTTATTATCTCTCGAGTGACACGATGACATTACATACAGCACACGAAACATTAAAAAGACAAAACAATGATTATGACTAAGTATATCATTCTCTCGTACCCACTTCTAGCATATTTTTAGGTTGTCATAAAGATGGAAGAGGTAGAATAGTGACAGGTTGCTGGCCTGTTGCCTTAAGCATACCTAAACCTATTTCCTTAGTCGCCTCTTACTTAGAAATGGGTTAGGTACTCTATCCCGACACCACACGGACACGAGATTCATTAAACATGAGATGACATTAAAGTGTTGATATATTTTTTATAGGTAGATGTGGTGTCGTCTTTAGACACCTCTCTGTTACCTCTGTGGAGATTGTACCCCATTTGGAAATACTGACATGATGTATGTATGTATTACACGAGTACATGACAGCTAATTTAAAACATCGATGCTTCAGTAGAGAAAGCAACGCTGTCAATAAAATAACGCGCCTGTATCGATACTCTCATCAAACATGCCACGCCTCAATTTGGTGGCATTGTTATAGAAGCGGGCAACTTTTTAGCACAATAATAACTATACTGGCGAGGTAGCAGGTGGGTGGAAGTTTCAATATACCTGTTTCCATTTTCAAATTTAACCGCCACCTATCAAAAATACATAACAAACCAATCAACCCCTAAAATTGCAAGTGTGCCAAAGAAATGCAATCATAAAACGCAACCCTCCCCTCGGGCAGTAAAAACAGCTTACTTTGCAAATAGCAGACATATTGACAAGTAGCTTCATGCCATGCAGTTTCACGTTCCACCCTGATAAGTATGTTTCCGACGTTCCGGTGTGGTTTGTAGATTTCTTATTTTCGCACAAATTCCTTCTGTTCAGGCGCTTTATTAGCCCACATAATAAAAGCAATTAGTGATGCTGCCGCCTTCCGTATTAGCATGAAAGTGTATTTTTTACAAACTTTTTTTCTCAAAAATACAGATAGCATGAAAGTAAGAAATTTACTCTCATAATTTTGCAATTTATTTCTATCATTTCCACTTAAACATACTAATCTGAATACCAGACTCAGTCTTGTATTAAAACTTTAACGATTAGAAACTAAAAATAAACGTCAAACATAATCACGATTCATCAAAAGACAAAATCAGATTACGGAATAAAACAAACTATTAACGACACAGATATACAACGAACCAGCTTCAATACCAACGCTACAAACAAAATCATAATTCACTAATTTCACCCGGCTTATTTGACCTAGTTAAAATACTTTGTCATCTGCATTATGCCAATAAAAGCAACATTGTAAAATGCATTTTCCCGTGATAAATATGCAGAGCTCATTCAGATTGCATTAGCGAAGAGCGTCTCTTAATGCAAGGCAAAAACAACATTAGGTAGAATGCGAGAGGAGATAAATTTCCAATGAATGCGACTTTTTTGTCGGACGCTGCAGCGACCCGAAATTGTCAAGAGTAGTGATGTTCCAAGAGTTTCTATTCGTAGATTATATCGATAGTCTGGAAATTAAATGACAATTAATTATAATCTCAAACAACACACATTAAAACGAACAGACCGTAAAAAGTCTGTTTGTATTTATACGCACAAAACAATACTTTTATTATTTTAATCCGCTGTTTCGTTAATGTCAAAATGATTTTCTTCTAGCAAAGTTTTTATAATTAAGTAGATACGTGTTAAAACATAAAACACTTGCACTTTATAAAAGGAATAAAACGTAACAGACAGTGGATGTAACTTCAGCTGTTACGCATTGCCACAAAACATTTCCTAATACTGTTTCCGCGACTGACCAAAAAACAACTAATTACAATAGAAATAAAGTTTTACAACTCAAGAACGGCACATAAACCAGCCTGAGACTTTTATAGCCGTTTGAATATCTTGACCTAAGCTGGTTAAGCAAATTAAAGACATTGGTACATTAGAGCCAAGGCTAATGACATAAGAATGACATTAGTTATTTCTCACATTTTTTTCGTAATAGTGCGTAAGGTATTCAATAGACGTAAACCGCGGTCGCTGTGAATTCATTTGGTAGCTCAATATTTTTTAATTGCTAGTTATTAGGAAAACGTGTTGTACGAGCAATTAATGCGAAGGTTTTTTGGTGCCATTAGACAAATTTGAAACCAATATAAATGTTAATAAAAATCGGCCGTCACTGCTACTGTGATTGTTTTGTAAAATTAGTTTTTCATAAAGAAATAATTCGTCGTCGTCCAATGATACACAAAGTCAATGACTGGCTTATTCTTCACAAAGTGTACGAGTATTAAAGAATAAATATAGGTAAAATTATACCTAGCCACTAATCGAGTGAAGTATGTATTCCTTGCTATAGCTTCTTGAAACCCCTCGTTATCAAACTGCTATTTTACCATCGTTTAGTCTTATCATCATCATTCTGCAATGTTCACGAAGTCATTGGCCCACAAAGTGGGATGCTTGTATGGCTACTGGTTAGTGATCGCCACTTGAGAACTTTTCTCCCAAAACGATTGTCTGTTCTACGGATGTTATTAATATGAATTCATCGTAAATAATGTGTGTCACAGTTACATCAAATTAAAATCAAAAATTGTGCTAAAACGGGCAATGTATGAAGTAGACTGTTATTATGGCTTTGCATGTTCCTTCTACCCTAATTCAAGAATACAGTTTATGTTTATCTATAATGCAAAAAATTCTTAGTTTTATTAAAAAAGTAATTTTTTTACTTTTAAAAGACACTGAGACAGTTTGTTTTTGTTCCGACTAAAAAGCATTTTTCATCCGTTTTATCGATACTTTGAAATGTTTTAATCGACATCGACCCAACTATATCGTCGACATGTCTGGCCACAGGGCTCTGCAGGCCACTGCGGCACTGCTGAGGTAGATAATTTTGAAATTAGCCACGACATTAGTAATTTATCGGACTGGGAGCCATTAGATGAACCATTTCAACCAGTTTAAAGTAATTTTAAATCTCCAGCACAAATTAGGCTTTTATAAATAAGGTACGCTTTTGTATTTAAGTGCACATTTTGTGACGTAATTTCACCATTCCATTTCTCCCACGGACGTCGTAAGAAGTGACTAAGGAAAATTAGGTTAAGTTGCTACGTAAGGTACAAAACTATGACACTCCTAGCATGTTTTTTTAATGTTTTGTCTTAAGAGATAGCTATGCATGGAAGTATGATAGCGAATAGTTGCTAGCCTGTCGCTTGAAATATTATATTTAATTTACCTATTTTCTGAGTCGTCTCTTTATGACATCCAGAGAAGAATTGGATAAGTACTACGCGACTATTAATAATAACAATGGATAGAAATTGATTTCTTTCGTGGATGTCTTAAAAAGCGATTAAGGAAATACTTCGGCTTAGGTACGTTTTAGGCGACAGGTTACCAACCTGTCACTTGTACTAAATGTGGCTGCAGAACATGAAATAGTCACGGTTTTGACTTTGTACCGTTTGTGTACTCTGCCTATCCTGTTAGGGAACACAAGCGTGATGCCAGTATGTACATAATTTAATCAATGCTAGTTTATTTTGTGTTTTTCTGCAGCGATTGATTCTATAATTTCGTACACCGGAAATATAATGAACGGAAACTATTGAAACGCCTTCATACTTGCAGTGCTATTAAATTACTTCCCGCAATTAACTCGTTGATAGTTAGAAACATGTAAGAGATAACGAATATCATTTGATATCTACAACTCTGGCACGATTTTTTGTAAAACGTTTTACAAGTTAAATGGGGTGGGCAAGCACAAAACAGATATTTAAACGTTGATAAAATTCAATAAAACAATATAAATATGCAATGTCATTTCATTCAATAGCGATTTTTTGGATCGTTTGTCTTTTTTCTGATTGTTTGCCCGTGTGGTGCCGGGTTAGAATAGCACCTCCCCCTTTCTTCCCATGGGTGTCGTAAGAGTCGACTCTGGGAAAGCGTTAGTGTATTGTGGACGATGGGCTCGCAACCTGTCACTACTATATCACGTTTAACCACCTGGTTACCCTGAAATAACTAAACGTGGCACTGGATTTTTGAATTCATGTGCTCTCCCTACCCCTCTTGGGAATACAGGCGTGAGAATATGTATGTATGTTCTCTTTTAGTTTTTTTGTGACCTTAGGTAGTTCCATTCGACGGTAGTTAGAAAAATCGTTGAATCGACACTTTGGATTAACAATAATAACTTTAAGATTCCTTTGTAATAACGATGTATTAAAAAATGACCGCACCAGTCTGGTATCCCTATTCTCCCCATTTAGAACCTAACAGCCCTTGAGTTACACCAATACTTCTAAATAGAAAATTCCGCGTGTCAATTACCTTTTCGCAGTTAGTTTAATGACCCGTTCAAAACAACGTCTTAATAATAATAGCAAAGGCTCCAAGCGAAAAGTTTTTCTAACTTTCATAAAAACGAAACATACACGAAGACCATGCCAACTAGGTCAAGCCGAATCAGAGAGCACGAGCGATGAACAAAAAATTGAATGCGATTCACCAGTTTTGGTCCATACTACTAGGGTTGTCACTTTAAACAAAAACATTGGTTAGTATGGGTAAGAAAAAAGTAACGCATACATACAATCACGCCTATGTTCCCAAATCCGGCAGGCAGAGCAACCGAAACGTGACACAGAAAAAACATGATTATGACAGTTTCTTCAAGATAGAACCTGGCTAGCAACCTGTCACTATTATACTACCTCTTCCATCAATTTTCAAACCTGGAATTATGCTCGAAGTGGCTGCGAAGCGTGAAGTACAATAAAAGTAAATAGTAACTAAATTAAGTGCATTTTTTACTCATTAAATTAATGTATTAAAATTCTATTTTTGTTACTTTTAGCACTTTTCTAATTTATTGCAATTTTTTGCAAATTTCGTTTGTAAAAAAAAATTAACGACTAAACTTTTTCAAATTACAAAAAAAAATTAAGTGTATTTTATTGTAGGTACTCATAACTACAGTTACCTGTAATGTACTTCATAATAAAGTACGGGTGACAACCCTACACGACTGACCAACTGACATCGTATTATTGTTAGGATTGATTGTTTCAGAGCACTAGTTTTCGTTTAAGGAGATCTTTGGCGGAGACAACATGGTTAACATTAAGGTAAAACTTTCTTTTTCCGTTCTCGTTCTATTAAGAGTGTTAGTCTATCTCGATTTGGTTGTGGGTATGAATCAAGTCGAATTAGTCACCGGTCGGTGCGTCATCGAAATAGTTCTTTTTGATGCAGAAGCAGAAAATGGGTCAACGAGTCTGTGTCTGCGAGCGAGCTTGCAAACGATATTTTTAAACACTTTTCTAACAAATGTAGAAAAAGTAACAAAATAGACCCGAAGAACTAATGAATTCTAACCTCGAAGCCTCCCGCCATCTTGCGAATTAGACAGCTTCATACTTTTTAATAGTGGGTAGCGCGGCAAAAAGCAAAATGTCATTATGCCACCAAAAGTGATGGAAATTTGAATAGCAAAAAAAAAGCTTTAATGTCCTACCTTGTTAACGAAATGTGTTTACTTTTTTTTTAATTTAATTTCAAAGTGAAGTCGAAAAGTGAGTGAAGTGATCAAATAGGTATACATACAACCTTTTTACTTTTACGCATACGACTTGAAGCATCAGTAAAAAAAAAAAATGCGCACATTTTGCAACCACGAGCAGAACCCAGTGGTCACCACCCGTGGTACCACGGACAGTAGCCAAATCTCTTGACTATGAAACGAAAACATGTTTGACATAATGTGACACACAAGTAGTCACTATACGAGGGCTGCACTGAAAATTTCGGGAAACTAATATTTAAATTCTATTTTTTATCACGTATTATACCTTTTTACAATTGTCAAAGTTTCTTTATCTTAAAACACTGGCCACATAGAAAAAAAAAACAATGGTTCGGTTTCAATTGTTTTTTGAACTTGATGAGTCGCTGCTCAACATGGAATTGTCTCGTGAAAATTTAAGACCTATGATTTACTGCGACTTTGAAAGTGGATTAACACAAAAATAATGTGGAGACCGGATGATTGCTGCTTTTAATAATGAAGCACCTTCGATGACTACAATATACAGGTGGTTTTCGGAATTTCAACGTGGCCGTGTTTCCCTCATGGACAATGTGCGTGAAGGTCGACCAAAATCGGCAGTCACCCAAGAAAACATCGATGTTGTGCGTAAACTGATTATGGAAGACCGACATGTGACATATCGAGAAATTCAGGAGTGTCTGGGCATTGGAATGAGTCAAATACAAATTATTCCACAGCAAGAGTTAGGCGTGCGAAAATTGTTTTCCAGGTGGATACCTCACCTGTTGTTCGACAAACAAAAAACGACTCGTGTCGATTAGTGCTCCAAAACTTTAAATAAAATCAACAGAGGAAGCTCAAATGCAGTTTTTAGTATTGTATTGGGTGATGAGTCATGGATATACGCATATAAGCCTGAAACTAAAAACCAATCTCGAGTATGGGTCTATGAAGGCGAGATTAAGCCGACAAAAGTGGTTCGCTCTCGCAGCACGGCCAAAAAGATGATGGCTACTTTTGTCTCCAAATCGGGTCACGTGGCTACAATTCCTCTTGATGATCGTAGAACAGTCAATGCCAATTGGTATGCAACCATTTGTTTGCCGAGTGTGTTTGGTGAACTGAGAACAAAAAACCTCAATCGTCGCATCATCCTTCACCATGACAATGCCAGCTCCCATACGGCTCGGTTAACTAAAGACTATCTAGACGGTGAAAAAGTCGACTTACCGGACCATCCTCCATACAGCCCTGACTTAAGCCCCAATGACTTTTTCACATTCCCCAGAATCAAAGATAAGTTACGTGGTAAGCAGTTCCAGACGCGAGAAGATGCCGTGGAGGCGTACAAAACGGCCATTTTGTCGACCCCCCCTTCAGTGTTCAATGAGTGCTTCAAAAACTGGTTTGAACGTATGGAAAAGTACATTTAATATAAGGGAGAATACTTTTAAAAGCAATAAAATTACTTTTGATCATTTTAACTGCATATTTTTTTCTATTCCCGAAACTTTCAGTTTGACCCTCGTAAATCGAGGCTAATATTCTAAAGAAACTAAATAGCAATACAAACATCTAATTATGTGTCATATATTTTAGCTAACACATGTTATTATCGACAAAACAAGTTTGTAGAACGGGCTACAAGACACCAAGGCTGAGGAAACCGCCATTCTGCCAGTATTTAGTATCGCAATGCGAAATTATACATTAATCATGCGCAAGCGACTTTCGCAAGAAACGCAGCATGCAGTTTTGATAGTTGGCACGGAGTTTCAAAGTTCAGTTGGAATTAGTATCTTGACAGCGTTAATATACAATAGGTACTAGTTGTGCTCTCGACTCCGTCCGCGTGGAATAATGACTGGTAAATTCCCCGTTTTTTCCACATTTTGAAGTGTTTTTTCGCTCCTATTGGTTGCAGCGTCATATAGCCTAACTAAAGCCTTCCTCGATAATGGTCTATCCAATACAAAAAAAAAAACAATTCAAACCAGTAGCTCCTGAGATTAGCGCGTTCAAAAACAAACAAACTCTTCAGCTTTATAATAATGTTAGTATAGATCAGAGTGAGACTTTAGACTATTGGGAATTCCTCTACATTTCATCCATGAATGTTGCAAGAGACGACTACATAAATTTATGTTTAGGCATGATTTAAGCGGCAGGGTAGCGACCTGGCACTTAAACCTCTTTCATCTACCTAAACCTACTTCCTTCCTACGAATTCCACGGAAGAAATGTAGGTGTTATTCAAACTCAACATCACACGGGACCGATAGACACAATGTTGAAAAATCTGTTAGACATATCGCATAAGATATTACATACTAATTACCAACTTTCTTCTCATCATATCTGGTTACATCTTAAGCTATCAACGACTTTTTTTGGATCATCGACTTAATCTTCGCTACATATCGCCATCTTTTTGGCACTGTCAACTTTATCACTCACTACTGTCAAGCCTTTATCTTGAACTCTGATAACCATTCGAAATACTTGTTTAGAAATTGACAAGTGGTACAATTACCGGAACTGGAGCGTGACAGATTCCGTCACGCACTGCTAGTGGGGGGAGAGGGGGGCGGTGGGAAAGGGACAGACTACTGGCGAGAGCGACAAGGAGAACTGACAAGATAATTGTAGGAATTATAGGAAGGTGTCGGGTTTAGAATATCACCGTTCCATGTCTTCCTTGGATGTCGTAAGAAGCAACTTAGGGTTTAGATAGTATGTTTTAGGCGATGATTAGCGATGATTAGCGATTTGTAATAAAACAAAAATTACATATAGTACAGTGAGCAACAAATATTTTAGATTGTTATAGTGCCAATAACACAAACATAATATACACGCGACCTTAATGTCGGAATATTTTGGCACTTTAATCATGTCAATACCTTTGTTGCTTACTGTATAAGATAAGGCCTTACGAGGTCTCTGCAAAACAGACAAATAGGACCTTGCAAATAACGATATTCCTAAGATATACGGAACAATTGTACCTATTAATTTACCTAAATGCATGGGAGACAATACGGGGTCCTATTCTTTCTATTTATTTTTTTCCCTAAGAGTTTGCTTGTTAGTGTCGTTGTATTCGTTCGGATTAACAGAAACTAGTCTGCTGTCTTTTTTTTTCTAAGGCGTTGTCTATTTTGTGTAGTGATAAGTTTTCAAAATGTGCTGCTTAAATTATTTTTTCGTAGGTTAAAGAGACCGAATACACAGAAACAAGAAATACCAAAAGATTGTATGTAGTAAATTAAATCACTTTTAATAATCTTCAAATTATAGAATGCCTGGGTACACTGTTTCCAAGTCTGTTGCTTTTCAAAATAAAATTCACAGTAAAAAAAAAAAAAGGAACTGAAAGAGCGCCAGCTCGCAGTGCGTGTCTATCCTATTTCAAAACAGCCATGGCGCGTTGCTCCCGATTATGCGTCACCAATTAGCCCGAAACGTCTCAAGCTAATCTCGATACAAACAAATTAATGTCTTTCTAATATCAGTGAGTTACACGGTAGTTTTACGTTCAAATTCACAGTAAGGTAAAAGTACCAATACTCGACGCCTCAACACCCAATAGATGACACCCTTCTGCCACCTGTCTTACTATGACATAAGGTTGCAAGTGCCAAGTATTGGGTCAGTGTCGAGCACAGGGACGCTTGCCTTAAATGGGAAGAATACAATCACCTTTACAGGAATGCTTCTCCCTATTATCCTTGTTTACGAATGGCCCAAACGCTTCCCCTAAACGTTTGTCGGTGACGCATGGCTCACTTACCGACTTCTTACTTCCCCTACTTATACTTCTGTGACGTAGCATCTTTGTCAGGAGTTGACAGACCACGGACTGCTCTGTGTTGCTTTTTTGAGAATTAACCACGATTGTCACATGATCCAATGTGAAATGTCACAAAGGCAGACTTCTTAATTGCCTTTTTTTGAGTCTTCTGGTCAGACAGAGAGTTCTAGTTTAGTTGGATGGTTACGTGATTTCAATAGTTATTTAATGGTTTTGCTATTGTACCAGGTGGGCTGTACTCGTATGTTCAAAAGTATAGCCTGATGGTAAAAAAAAGGAATAGCTGCGTATTGCAGGCCTTTTAGACAAAATTACGCTCTTTTCTTAAACTTTTGGAGATCGTATCCATCTTAAAACACCACAGACTATTCATTTCAAAATATCTGCGAGCTGCAACCGTTACTGTAGCATGTTACGGTAACCAAAACCCTGGCGTGGACGTGGCTGGGGATAACTAGGTAGGTAGACACAAAATCCTTTGGTACTGTATCCACTTGAAAACAGTTCAGCAAGCTGTGGAGTAACTGGATTTATATTGCTTTAGTAAAAATATCCAGTAGTGATCCGCGGTGAGTACAAAAAGGGAATAAAAATAGATGATTTACAAACAAAAAAAAATGTCTTTGGTAAAATAGTCATGGCTTGGTCAGCGTTACGTTTCGTGTGCTAGGCTGAGCTATTTATTTACAACAATAAGTTTTAAGTTATTCAGTGTCTGCCCTTCTGATTTTGAATGTTTCGTACAATAAAGAGTTATACAGTACAAAGTACTAAACCTACGCTACATACAAACGCGTAATATTTGGCGTTGTACTTAAGTCACCTTCCGACATAAATGCCTTGTGACTTTTACTTAATCTTCAAATCAATCACGCCATCTCTGTCCCACTCCTTGGATCAGATAAGGACGAGAATACTAGGAAATTGTACACGCGTTGTCCCAAAGGAGTAATTAAGGGAGCGGTTTTGTCTCGTTTGGAATGTATTGGTTTGCAAAAAGGTTTTTGAGAGCTATCTCATTAGTCAGTTTTATCAGTACTGAAAGGAAAAATGTAACCATTTTTTTTTGTAAAAGTAAAAATTATTTACTTTCATATTATTTAATTACTTAATCACCGTATGTTTTAATTGCCTCTCGACGTTTCGGCCGCGTTACAGTGACCGTGGTCACGAGTTGACACAGGTTTGCAGAAATAGTTTACACTTTAATAGTTACCTATTATATGGTAGCTGCTTAATCTTGATCATACGACATCCACGGAATAAATGGAGAGGTGTTATTCCTATCTCGAAACCACACGAGTCCGTGTTTTTATTATTATTTTGATTTTAATATTGACATTTCTAATGTAATTATATTTTCTATTACAATTTTTTTTGACATTTTACTTATAATTGGAAACTTTTTCATTTCTTCTTATTGTTTACTTACACGAATGTCCTTGAGTCAATTTAATAATGTTTGGACATCTATCTCTCTTTCTACCTATCTATCGATTTGCAATTTCGGATCGCTGTGACGTCAGCTCGAGTTTCAGTTGTTATTTATTTACGGACTGCTAATGGAATTCCCCTTTCTGGAGCTTAGCCGAAGTATTGGGACCGAATAATCAAGCCTGCTTACTTTTAAAATCCCTGCAATCTGAAGAAAAATGCCAAATGTAACACTTTTATCAGAGACGATTTACTTTTGCAGGTATACAATTTCTTGTAACTTTTTTTTAAAGAATTACTTCATTACGTAAACATGACGCCTGTATTCTCAAATAGAAAATACATACATACATACATACATTATTCTCACGCCTGTATTCCCAAGAGGGGTAGGCAGAGCACATGAATTCAAAAATCCAGTGCCGCGTAGAGACTACAAAGCATAAAATAGTCAAAGCCATGACTATTCTACGTTTTGTAGCCACTTCTACCTTAATTTTGGATTTTAATATTTTAAATTATGTGAGGTATCCGCATTTTTTTAAGATGAGTGAGTCTCACGATAGTTTAATGTTTTCAATTGATCCATGATGTTTATTCATTAGTCATTTTACTTTATGATAATTAAAATAGAGTCACAACGAAAAAAGAAGTAATTTAATCGCAATATTTCACGACATCGTTTCTGGATTCGCCATAACTTTCGAAGCGAGGGAGCAAAGACATTTTTATCAAGATCGAACCTTCATTAAGTACTCCGTGTCACTCCGGGTACAATTCGCTTCATTACCTCGTGTCAGCTATTTGAACTGTGACTGTGACGTGACACGCGCCACAAAGGTTGTGCCAAATGTGCCACAACCTCGATGGTATCGCAGTACTGTGTATTGTTTGCTTGACACAAACATGCAATTGTGTTTGTGTTTGGCGCTCGGTATAGGCGCTCATAGGAATAACATACAATCACGACTATGTTCTCGAGCACACGGAATGTTGTCTAGCTTTCCTCATAAGCTCCTAAGGTAAATATCAATATTAATTACTCACCAAGATTCAAAAAATCTGGGATGCAAACCCACGTTCATAAGCCAAAGGTTAACCTATAAAGCCACCACGACCTTTTTTACAGATGATAAAAAAACCTGACTTGTGTGGTGTCGAGTTAGGATAAAACCTCACCTTTTTTCCGTGTATGTCGTAAAAGGTGAGACAGGCTGGCAAACCTGTTACTATTATACCTCTTCCATCTCTTTTCAAACCAAAAATTACGCTAGAAGTGACTATGAAACGTGTAATAGTCATGGTTTTCTGTGTCACAAATCTATCCATCCACACGGGTGACTAAAAGTTAATTAAACTAGGTAATTAATATTACCACATTAAATTTAACTTGCTCCATTTACTCTGTTGCTGCTGCTGTAAGATTTGATAATTCCGATTTTTTTTTACCGAAATCGGAAACACACGTTGGTTTAACACACCGAAACAACCTCCATTATAGCCCAACTAGCCCAAGTAATAAGTTGTACTTAACAATGTCTACGAGAACTCACGTATTTTGAGCTTCGGAGGATGCAGTAACTCTTTATTTTTCTCTCACGTCCATCCCATAAATCAGAGAACCTTTACTTTTGTTACCAGAGCCAAGATACGGTACAAGACTGGGCATGGCTTAGCTCTCGATATGCACTCAAAAGGTTAAGTTTCACTTATTATTTAGCTTGGGAAAGTTTCTCAGATGTGCTATGTTACGTAGCTTTCGTGGGAGGATGAGATGCTATTCTATGGGTTTTGTGGGAGGCGTGGTTCAGTTTTAATGAGTATAGCCAATCCTTTGCTAAACTTTTGAACGGAGTACTGCGACAAAACAGAAGTGTAATGACTGTAATGAGACCTATTTTGATTCATTTATGCGTCTCTGCAAGTTTTTCAATTGCATGAATTTTAAATTCGTAGCTAATATTCATCTTCAAGCTTTTGTTTGTTAGGTATGTAAAATATTAAAATGAGTTTATTTTTATATTATAACTAGCTTTCCGCCCGCGGCTCCGCCCGCGTGGAACTCGGTTATATTGCGGTATAAAGCACAACTATAAGAAAACTTCTCGTTTCAAACGACACACGGCGCCATCGATCTATCATCTATCGATCGGTTATCGATTGATATCGATCTATCGTCGATCGATATCGATCTATCAAGCAAACTATATTTTTGTTTTCTCTCGGGAACATCAATTTTTTCCGGGATAAAAAGTAGCCTATGTCACTCTCCGTGCCCTAAACTATTTCTACCTAAAAAATCACGTCAATCCATCGCTCCGTTTAGCCGTGAAAGACGGACAAACAAACAAACCAACAAACAAACACACTTTCACATTTATATATTGGTACGGATGAGGCAGGCAGACACGACATGCTACACGTCAAATCCTCGACCATTTTACGATTCGTAGTCAGGCTTGGGATAATCTTAGATTTAAAACATAGACGAAATAGGTAAAATAGTGACTGTCGCCTAAAGTATACTTCAGCCTAATATTCAGGCGCCTTTTACCACTAGACAATTTTTTTTTGAACAACAGCATCTGCGCTTTTCGGTGGTTCTGTAATTAGTCAAGACCTAATAATTGAAAAGCTTTGACAGATAAGTAAGGTAAATGTACCAACATTGGTACTCGACGCCTCAACCCCCAGTAGATGACACCCATCTGTCACTTGTCTTACATAAGGTTGCAAGTGCCATGTAATGGGTTGGTGTCGAGCACAGGGACGTTTACCTTAGCTACTTTTCAACATTTTATTTTTAACCAGTGCCTTCACAGTCTCGAGTATTAAACTTTCTAGTATCTCAGAACAATTTGGCAGTCTCTTACGGTAACCATATAGTTTACGATGTATTTTATAGCCCCGGGGGCCTGTAGTTTTATCCCCCTTTTAGTACTCGATAAGCATAAAATGTTATTTGTATTTATTTACATGGATGCAAAGCAAACTGCGGCCCGAGGAGTGTCTTTGTATATGTGATATTATTATATTCGATGTTTTTTTATGAAGGCTTGCATAGGGATCCAGAGCCTGTTAACAATTGAAAGTATTTTTCGTTCTCCTAAATAAGCCTCCTGTAATTATACATACATACATACATATTCTCATGCCTTTATTCCCAAGAGGGGTAGGCAGAGCACATGAATTCAAAAATCCAGTGCCACGTTTAGCAATTTCAGGGTAACCAGATGGTTAAACGTGATATTGCAGTGACAGCTTGCTAGCCTATCGCCCACAATACACTAATCCTATCCCAGAGTCGACTCTTACGATACCCACGGGAAGAAAGGGGGAGGTGCTATTCTAACCCGGCACCACACGGGAATCTTGTAATTATATTTATTGTAAAATGACAATGTGTTCTTTAAAAAGCACGTTCAGTTGTTCTTAAGTTATGCTATGAAGCACTTCAAAAATCACCAGGTAAAAAACCCAAAGGTTTCCAAAACAAAAAACGATTGGCGTAAATATTCAAATGTCGAACGTTATTTTTCTTTTCCAGCCAGACGCTGGCCACCATAAGATTCATTCTTTTTTTTGCAGCCAGACGCTGGCCATATTCATTTCGAAATTTAAACAACTTGGGGACTGAACTAACCCACATACGGAGTTTTCAGCACATGCAACACAAAGCTGCATTGCATAATGGCAATACCTGCTGGCTCCACTTTTACTTTCGACAGGAAACCAGACCGAACTAGTTTGATTGGGCTAATTGTCTTAATGGCTTTTAGTGTTTAACAAAAGACGATCGAGTAGAGCGAAGAGTACATACATACACATACATATTCTCACGCCTGTATTCCCAAGAGGGGTAGGCAGAGCACATGAATTCAAAAAAATAAAAAAGCGAAGAGTACACTTTCTTTGATTACTCATTGAGAAACTAGTTTCCGTTCAATGATTACATTGATTACAATTACTTTGTTCACTCGTGACCTTGACGTAAGTAATTGTGTGAAATGAGCCCGACGGGCGAATTTGATAAAAATCACGAATACTTTAACATTGTTACATACATAGGAATATGCATACAATGACGCCTGTGTTTCCTAATGGGGTAAGCAGAGCACACGAAACGTGACATTAGACAAAACCATGATTATGACTATATCGCGTTTCGCAGCCACTTCTAGCATAGTTTTAGGTTTGTAAAGATGTAAGAGATACAATAGTGACAAATTGCTAGCTAGTATTTCCTTAGTCGCCTCACACGACATTTAAGGAAGATTTGCAGAGGTAGCTGTGTACAATCTGCGGTCTTAAACTTTACCTATAGGTTAAGTATTCATAGTTGACACTGTCAATACGGAAATATAGCCACAACTGACATGAAATACCCGCAGAGCTTGACGCAACTGGCATTACGTTAGTTGCAAGTTAATGTCAACTGGATATAACCGGTTACAGAGAGCCAAATATCGAAATATGAGACAAGTTTTAACAAGGTTTCAATACAGAAATAAAAATGAAGAACTCAAGAACTAAATCTTGTTTGTTTTTTTTGCATCTGGCAATCTGTTTCATCATCATCATCAGCCTATATACGTCCCACTGCAGGACACAGGCCTCCTCTCAGTATGAGAGGGCTTGGGCTATAGTTCCCACGTGGGCCCAGTGCGGATTGGGAACTTCATACACAACGTTGAATTACTTCGTCATTGTGTGTAGGTTTCTTCACGATGTTTTCATTTAATAGCTCGTGATAAATATCAAATTCGATATCGCACGAAAAATTCAGAGGTGCGAGCCCGTAGCTTGAACCCAACCCTTTGCTTGATAGGCCACAGGTCGAACCGCTGGACTACCACGACTTCAGCGACTTTTTTATCTGTTTGACGAAATGAAAAGAAACAGACAAAGAGATTCCCAAAAAAATTGACCGGCGTGTAAGTTTATAAGGAAAAGCCTATTTATGTTGAGTTCTACAAAAACCCCAACAAGTCACCTCTACCTTGAACCACAACCGGAATGAATACAGGCTAAATTTAATTATAGTTAATAACAATTGGTTTGCATCTCAATGATAATAAATCTTCATATATCTCCTCATTAATAAGATTACTATTATTAATAGCTCGCTATAATTACTCCATTAACAACAATATAAACATTCAGAAAACCGTTCTCTTCTAACCTAGGTCAATTTGAAACTTAAAATTCATTTGCCACAAGCCATTTTGAGTCTAATTGCGTTGCAACTAAACGCATTCAAACGCAGAATGAAACTTGCAGAGCGCTTCTATTCATTCTTAAAACAATTGAAAAACGCCTCTATTGCAACGGTCAATAGCAGTTGTTCGAAAAAAAAACTTTCAAACTTGTCAGCAAAGTTATAGACAGCCAGTTTTTTTTAATTCGACTCTGGTGCAAAGGAAATAAAGCTGGCATGCATTGAGCACGTTGGTCGGTCAGTTTGGTTTCCGCTAGCTTACGAAGGTTGATAAATTGACCAGTGTGTAATTATTATCTTCACGTAAGGGCACCGAGAGACAAGGACGTTTGGCATTCCTTTGGTATGTTTCTCATGGTTGTTAAGTTATTTAGGTTAAGTTGTATTGACATGTCTAGGCGGATTTTTGTTTGAGCGCGAATTCTCTGGTTCGAAGCTACGTTTTATGGCAACACTATAATTCACAGATTGTAAAATTATTTTGTTAGTACAACAGTGATTAGAAATTTAATTACAATGTGCTATTTAATCTGGAAAACCAATGGTTTATTTAAAAAAAATGGTTAATTTTTCTACATCTATTCTGATACTTAGTCGTCTTAAAATAATTTATACATACATACATACATACGCCACGCCTGTATTCCCAATTAGGGTAGGCAAACGCTACGTAAACAAAACCACGACTATTTCACGATTTGTGGCCACTTCTAGCATTGGTTTTAATGTTAGGACGTTAGAGACAGGTCGCTAGCCTGGAGTTTACTTGAACCTATTTCCTTAGTCACCACTTACACCACAGAAGAAATAGATAGATAAAGACAAAAAATTCCGTGTCATAAAAACTTAACAATTAAAATGACAAGGGACCAAACTGGCCAGGACTACACAAAGGACTCGAGTGAAAGATGGAAATTCCCTAGCAGGGATGAAAGGTAAACCGTGTCTCGACGGAGCTGCCATCTTCACTTAGAGATTCATCTGTAGACGTCAAAAAAATCATCTACATAAAGTGAAAAGGAATAGTTGACCGCTCCCGAAGGCTTACGTAGCTAAAACCAGCGCACCCACTTAGATTATTTGGAAGCGGATTCAATTGTTTGTAGAAGATGAGTTGATTACATTTTTATCTCGTTTAACAAACCTAACAAAATTTTCAGCCAATCTGACATTGTAAGCGAGTAAAATTTGTCTTGATGAATTATAATGAGTCAATCACGGGCTTTATATCCAAGGTTGCCATGGTAACGTGTCCTGAGACACCCATAATAATGTAATTTTTGGATACAGTCTGCTGTAAGTTACAGAAAGGTCCAGCTACATTCATTTATGGTGCATTTTCTGAGCATAATTGAGGCCGTAAGGTACAAATTTATTCTGAATTACAAATCAAAAAAGTTGACAGGCCGATTTATAAACCACAGTAATCTGCAGAGAAAGGCTACCCCAATCTGAACCCAGCGTTGTACGGGGTTTACTTTTCCCTACAGATGACTGTACACACTTAGCTTTTATTACGCATAACCTTTCACTTTCAACTGACGCATAACGTTCGATTTACGAAAAAAGTGACTACGCTGGTTTATTCTGGGGCAAGGGTTCAATGCCCTTTTGCACGTAAACTTATTTTTAAGGATACCTTCTTTTGTGCCAGCATTTGACAGCTAGGGTTGGCACCTTATAATTTATAGTTAATTCCCTCATTGCTGGAAAAGGTGCTTTATAACAAAAGCGAGCGGTGTAATTTTGCATGTCCCTGCTTATTTAAGGCCAAGTTACAATGGAGGAACTTTGCGTCTTGTGTGGAGTGAATATGGTGGGTATTTAAGGGGTAGTTGTCAGGAGGCAATCTTAAGGGTTGAATTGATTTCTCGAGCTCGATCCCACTTCACAATGGCTGTGTCAGTTTTGGGTAGGTGATGACGTAATCGTTGGTGAATTTATGTGTTCATAATTCAAAGGTGTTATACCGAAGCGTGATGTTATTGAATCAGAGAGAATTTTAATCAATAGCCCATAAAGCCTTTTTTCGCTTTAAATTACTTAATTACGTACGATCAAGCGTATGTTCCCAGATAGGGTAGTTAGATTGACAAAAGCATAACTATTGCACGTTTTGAAGCGATTTTATGTAACACAGATGACATGTAATATAAGTAACGGGTTGTCAGTTTGTCTCTTAAAATTATTATTATTACCTAAACCTTCCTTAGTCGTCTTTTAAGTTATCCACGGAAGAAATGGATAAGTGTTATTCTAATAAAACACCACACAGGCAAATAACACGAAACACATGTTATAATTTTCGCGTTAATCATATCGACGGTTGAAAGGCAAAAATGACCAAGCGACATATTGGCAACTTTACAGTAGAGCGATTTAAAGTTTTTTTTTTAGGAA
>BHDV01012478.1:333009-354756 GCA_005406045.1 Adoxophyes honmai
AAAAAAAAAAAAAAAAAAAAAAAAAAATACAGCCGAATTGAATACCTCCTTTTTTGAAGTCGGTTAAAATGTGAATAACGCTATTCTCTACCTATCCCCAAGGGAATAGTGTGTGACGTTTTTGTTTACGTGATTAATAACTTACAATGTAAATATTTGTCTTTCAAGTCTTTATTACCTACTATACGAGTTAGTCTTAAAAAGTCGTACATCTGTAATAAATAAAAAACATTGTTGAAAAACAACCGACGTACTAGTATTGTTTATTGTTGAACACAAGCCCTTGATTTATAATATACAAATGATTGACTGTTCGACTGACATCCATCTTTTATTAGCATTGTAGATATAACCCCGTGTGGTGCCGGGTTAGAATAACACCTCCCTCTTTCTTCCCGTGGGTGTCGTAAGAGTCGACTCTGGGAAAAGGTTAGTGTATTGTGGGCGATGGGCAACCTGTCACTGCAATATCACGTACAACCATCTGGTTACCCTGAATTTGCTAAACGTGACACTGGATTTTTGAATTCATGTGCTCTGCCTACGCCTCTTGGGAATACAGGCGTGAGAATATGTATGTATGTATGTATGTAGATATACATTATACTTAAACTAGATCTATATTTTTTTCTCTCACATTCATCATTACATCTGGTATTGAATCCATTCCATTGTGTAGGTAATAAAAAATATCATACCGTTGGTATAAATATAACGCTTCTACAATGGTCTTAAATCATCCCTCAAGGATTTTTTTAAACAGCACCAAAAGCATAAGGAAACGTTCAGTAAACTATTCACCTATTCTTTGACCAGATTATCTTCAAAGCACTCTATTCTCGTGAACATTATTTTTCATAAGACTCGGAAAGTGAAAGGAGTTAGGACAAAACGGTTACTCTAATACCAAAGCACCTGTCTTAAACTACTTAAACAAAACTTCTTTCTTCAAGTGAGACTACAATTTAAGTTTCTTTACAATGCGTGGCTATGTTGCGATGAAGTTTAAACAATTCATTGCTAAGCCGCCATGGATTTATTACAGCTTGTACATTCTCTCCCGACCGTGTAAACACAGAGCGAATAAAGAAAGTACCAAACAAACAATAAAGGAATTATTAATTTAAAAAACAAAAGAATGAAAGCGCTTGTGGACTTGAGAGGTATAGTAGTATGTTGTGAATGAGATAAAAGGTAATTTGTGCTCTGTAATTATTTTTTTATCAAGTACTAGATTTAAATAAAAGTATTTACCATGGTGTCGATTAATTACCGTGAAAACATTATAAATAACGGATTATGCCTTTATTCCATTGGGGGTTGGTCAAACAAAACGTCATAAAGAAAAAGTCTAATATCCGTATAATTTAACGTAATATAGCAATCGTTATTTATTGTATTTGTTGAAACAAGCCCGCCATTTTAATTTCCAAATTTAAACAGGGTAGCCACAGCACACGCAGCTCTAGAAAGCCATGACTATTTCGCATTTCGTGGCGACTTCTTGCATATTTTTATAGGTATTAAGTTTTATCATAAATTTAATATCATAACAACTACTAATCCGATTTCGTATAAACTAAGAACCAGCGCAAAAAAAGAAATCGGCGGTTCCATTTCAAAACTATGATGCCACAAGCACAGACATTGACGCCAAATCTTAAACTCTTTTAGTGCAAGGGCTACAAAACATTATAACGTCTGTGATTTCATGAACGAAAAATTATAGCACATTATAAGACCAAGCAAGAGTTTCGCGTCCTTACTCGCGCCGACCGGCCGACCTCGCGCCGGCGCCTTTCAACACGTTACCCAACCGCTGCCATCGTAACTTGGCCTATCGCACTTCCCTTACGCTAAATGACGACGGTGACGGTTATTTACATCTATATTACTGGGGTAGTCAAAGCAACGAAACGATACGTAGTAGAAACTATGCCTAGCCTCCTAAGGCCCAGCACGAAATTTTGATCGTTTGAAATTGAGGCTTAGTGTCATTCAAGTAAAATTCAAATTTATTTCGTTATTAGTCCTATAGGTAGGACCATGGGCCTTAGGAGGCTATGGTAGAGACTTTTAGGTACTTAAAAAAAGGTAAACAAACAAAGTCGACCAAAGCCAAAATCAAAGACCAAGTGATTTTTGACTTTATCGGGTTTGTTTATCTTTTTTTAAGTACCTAAAAGTATATACCATAGTAAACGTTAAATAGCAATATTTCGCATTTGAGAAAAAAATAGTAACCAAAAAGTAGTAATTGTCACCTAAAGTATACCCACGCCTTTTTATTAAGCCACTTCATACGTCATTCTCAGAAGAAATTGAGGTACTATTTTAAACCCATTTTTTTATGTTTAACCTAACCTAAAATTATGCTAAAAGTGGCCACCAACCGAAAAATAGTCATAGTTTTGACTATGGAACGTTGTGTTAGCTCTGCCTACTCAAATTCGGGGTATCACAGAAGAGATAGCACACATACCAATTTATAGCTTTCTACATTGAAAACTTCCACCCCTCACTTTAAGGAAATGGGGGGTTTTGAAGAGACAAAATGTAGCCTATGTCACTCTCCATGCCCTAAACTATCTCTACCTAAAAAATCACGTCAATCCATCGCTCCGTCTAGCCGTGAAAGACGGACAAACAAACAAACAAACAATCAAACAAACACACTTTCACGTTTATATATTGGTACGGATGTTTATGTAGTTAAATGTAAGAATAGAAGTGTACAACGCGTCTGTTTACCACGCAGAAAATGCCTGATATTTTGCATGTATTAAAATAATCGTTCTTTTAATAAACTTTTATCGTCAATTCCGCAGTTTCACAAGGTCCTTTCGAAAACGCCTCTAACAAGGAATGCAGTTTAGTTTAGCCTTGTGATTATCTTAATTCGCCATCTTTTAAAATAGAGGAATTGACTAAACAGCACAAAATTAACTTGCCATGTGTGTGTTCGATTCACGCACTAAGTGATCCGCACCATTATTATAACATTTCGTACTGTAATCAACACAGAGCTAACTCAAAATGTGGCACTACTCAAAAATGAGACTTGGCATTAAGAACTAGCTTAGTTTTGAATTATGATACATTTGAGTTACCTCCTTTTGACTACCTTTTGGTTACCTCTGTTTTGATCTAGCGGTGCCATTTATCAGTATCATCCAAAAACATCAAATATAGGTAATTCAAGGACTGCCATTAAGATACAGATGTATATCTTCTGTTGTCATCTTCTTTGTCCTAATGCACAGGATAATCATCTTTCAAAATAAGTAAAGGTATTAATCATAATTATTTTTCAAACTTTTATTTATTTTCACCTGTCCCTTTGTATCTAGATTCAAAGTTTGCAAGTTTTCTCGATCCAGTTTCGGGTTTCACACTGAGCTGATATTTTGTACCCTTTTTATTTCTTGTCGGTGTCCCTCTTGACAGAGCGGTCGTGGTCATCATTTCAAGTGTAATCATTTTGTACCCACACTTATGTGAAACGGACGACAATCCAATAACATGATAGTAGACTTCTGGTGGCCCAGCCGAGACCGCCTCCGATGGAGGGAACTCTTGAACGGTTGGTCTGATTGACTTAAAATTTGGTCCACATAATCTAGCAATATTGCCTGTGTGGCTGACAGTTAAAATATTACTCTCTCTCAATTGTAAAATAAGAGAATGATTAGACTAAAAACAATATTTATGATGTATATTACCATGCAAACTTTGACCGAAAATTGGTCTGAACGAGATCTAGGAAGTAGATTTTTTAGTTCATAAATCGTTAACTGCAATTTGCCTTATTTATTAATGGTACGAAACCGTTCGTGCGCGAGTCCAACTCGCACTTGACTGTAAACTTTATAAAGTATTTAAGTACTTTTAATTTATGTTTTATCTCCATGTATTCCTTAGAAAAAGGGTCTTGACAGACAAAAATAGATAGTTAACGAACTGATTACAGGGCTCTTTGTTGTCTTTAGAGATACGGAACCCTAAAAACTACATGCCTAGAGGGTCTTACATCAATGGGCAGTAAATGACCAGTCTGGTTGAGCTCCCGTGCCTCCCGCGAGGTGCTAAATGCGGTTGCGAAAAGCGATTCTTGTTCAAAACGAGAGCTCTTAATATTCTGGTAGCGTAACTGACGTTTTTGTTAAGAGGGTGCACACAAAATTCGGTGATTTTGATGATTTTCAAAAGCTTTAGAAAGCTATAAATCCTTAAGTTTTTAAAGAAAAACTACTGTAACATATAAATCAACTCTTTTTCTAGGGATTAACGGAAAGAAATCTTTTATTAGCAACACAGATTTCTTTTACTTAGCCAATTTGTTGAAGGGTTTTCACAAAAATACGCGTCAGAGCTGTCTTTCACTTGAAAATTTTCCATTAAAATTTACCATAAACGATATAAACTAGTTATTATCTGATAGACAATATAGTCTACTGGGGATTAACGGAGAGACATGCATCAAATTATTGGTTTTTATTATTCAAATATCATTGTACATAATTTCAAAGTTGAACTATTACTTTATTTTTTTTCTCATTGATTTTATTATAATTACAAATGAAACAATTTTATTGTGAATTTACAGAATATGTTTAGTCTAACCATATTTTTTTCATGGCTAAATATGAGTTAATTTATTTTTCACGATTTTTTAAACATTGGTCCAAAACCACTAAGGTCAGGTGGGGGAAGAGAAACGCAGGGATAAGAGGGCTCTACAGACCATAATCACTCATAACTCGACGAGTTATGGTCTGTGGTGCCTCTTACCCCTGCCCTGCCCCTGAATTTCTCTTCCCCGCCTGATCTGATAATTACGTTCGTAAAAAATGTGTGCGCCCTCTTAACAGTTGTACAACTGAATGGACGCAACAGTCTGCACGTATGTTAATGTATTTCTGCTAGTTTTGACAGAATTACTCAAGATTTACAAGTTCTTTATTGTTCTTTGGCTATTTATTGGCGTTTCGTAACTTTTCTAACAAAATAATTAATATCTTTGAAGTTTGATTGCAACTGTAAAATTAATAACCTACCTACTTTAAAAAAATATCTAACTTTAGTCTAACAAGCTCGTGCGCGACTGTCCCTGGGAATGAACTGAACAGTATTGCCAACTCCTAAAATTTCAAATAGCTAGACTCAAAATCAAAAGTCGCTAGAATGTCGCTAATAGGTACTGTCTGGGAGAGGTACCAGAGGTCACTGTGAAACATTGGTATAGGTCAGGATTACGTTGAAGTATTCTATGAGGCACAGATTTGTAACATCCTGAGTTTTATTTTTATTTGTGCCTTTATTTATGCCTTTTACGGTTGACATTGTCGAATTGCCTTCCTTTCGCAACATCTTAAAAAAGTTCTATAAAATCAATAGTGTACACCACTGGTAAAGTCAAACGTGGTAAAATTAATTTTATATTTTTAAATACATACATATTCTCACGCCTGTATTCCCAATAGGGGTAGGCAGAGCACATGAACTTAAAAATCCAGTGCCACGTTTAGCAATTTCAGGGCAACCAGATGGTTTCACGTGATATTGCAGTGACAGGTTGCTAGCCCATCGCCCACAATACACTAACCCTTTCCCAGAGTCGACTCTTACGACACCCATGGAAAGAAAGGGGGAGGTGCTATTCTAACCCGGCACCACACGGGGATTAATTATTAAATTGATATACTGTGCACTTAACACAAAATTAACCTTTCAAACTCTAATCAATTACGAGCAATGCCGTTTTACCATATTAAATACACGCTGCGCGTGCGACTTTCCCTTGCACTTTCACGCAAGGTTAACTTAGCTTAACCTCGTGCACTGACACATGACATTTACAAGTAAACGGTGTAGCTTTTGATGGCTTTATCCTGATCTGGTTAGTCAGCAAAACCGTGTAAAGTATAATTGTGAATTGCAAGATGTAACAGACCAGTCTAGGGACAATGAGGGAACAAAAATGTATGTAAAAATATATTGCAGCTCTGAATGATTGAAAAAAAAAAACGAATACTAAGAAAAAACTACATTGGCATAGCTCATAAGAATGTTCAAATTGCTTAAGTCCTGAAGATTAAGATTCCCGTGTCCTTAGAATAACAAAGCGCGAGTCCGAGTCGCTCTTGGCCGGTCTTTTTAACTCATTGAAATATTTTATGTATATTTGACTAGGATTGTCTCTCCTAATTAGTTGTTTGTTAGACAACAAACCCGTGACAGTTAGTACATAGCCCTTCGCAAACATTGGAAGTCATTTAAATGTAAATTTGGCTTTTGATACGCCTCGAGAGCCGGGTTTGACACTTTATTATCAACGAATCCTTTCGGGCCAGTTATATTTTTAAATTGCATTTTTTAAGTTCAAAAACTTTTTTATATTTAGCCAGCATCATTACTGACAAATTACAGTTTACTTTAAAAATTAAATACATCCTATATTCCCAAATATAGAGTAAGCAGAGCACACGCTACATAGACAAAAAAATTCTATTTCATATGTCGTGTTTATTATTGAGAAGATTGACTAAACATATTTATACGGGAAGTGTGAATGGGTGTGTTGGGACGGAAAGATCTAGACGGACGTTCCATGACCAAATCGCGGACATTTTAGAAACAGGTCAGGTCAAGAGCACCCGAAATCGACGAGCATGTAAGAGACTAATGAATGTGGATGAAGCAAAAGAAGTATGCCAAGATCGTAGCAAGTGGAACAAAGTGGTCTCTGCCTACCCCTGTGGGAAAGAGGCGTGACTGTATGTATGTATGTGTTTATTATATTTCGTAGGTATAATAGTGACAGGCTGCTAACAGCAGAAACAGATTAACAAAATTCCACAATAAAGCCAGTCTAGCACAATTGGATTTCACAAGGCGAGCCCTAGCACACTCCGCTTCCTGGTGTGTGGCTAATTGAACTCCCGTATGTCAAAACTGCATTATACAACCAGGTTTGTAATGCGACGTTCGCGATTGTTCTCTGCAGCGTGACGCGAAGTGGCAGTCAACAAACAGTTCTAGTTTTGCAGTGCAGTGTGACGAGTTTAATTCTGTCTTTGTCTAATTTGCATTAGTCTTGCATGGGAAAGTAACTATATAAATACGTTTGTCATCATGTAATGCTGTGCCTATCAGTAGGAAAAAGTTTGAAATAGTTTTTCATGTGGTAAAATCAAGTGGTGTAATGTTTTAATACTAGTCAGCTCAAGAAAACAAAGCAGCGATACGTTAGGTTTCGCAGCAACTTTTACTTTTAGTACAAGTCTATGATTGATTTATTGTGTCAGGTTACTAGTCTGTCCCCAAAGCTTAGCTAATCCTATGTTCTTGTTCGCTTCTTACGACATCATCGGAAGAAATGGAGATGTTTTTAAGCAAAGAAGTTGAAATAGGAGGGATAGATTTTAGATAGGATGGATACAAATTGCCCCTCGCTAATAACTGTCTTATCTCCTCTTTCATCCAAATTTAAACCCATCCAAAACATTGGTATGGAGATCTCGTATCGTTAATGAAATTCTGTATGTGATTTAAATTTAAAATATTCACTTATCTTTTGCATTAAATTTCTCACAAAACTGGGGTTAGCAGCGTGAATTATACCGCCCTGCTTAGGTAAATTATTTGATCGAATAAGGGTGTATCTCTTTAGGGGTCTCAAGGCAGTTACGTCTTTTTGTACCGGGGCAGTAAAAAGGTTTGGCAGAAAACGGGTTTTTTATTTCGGTGACAAGGTCCTTTGTGTTTTAAATTCGTTTATATTTACCCAAAAGGTAACATTTTTCAATTCACAGTTTGTTTATCTTTAAAAACATTTTTTTTTAGGTAAGTAAGTATTAGGAAAAGGTAAGATACCTACTTGACGATCAGGAAATACCTAAAGTACCTTTGTTACCACACTGAAATCTGGTTTCTAAAATGAAATACTAGGCACTTAAGTATTGTATCCGTCTTACGTGATAGACCTAAGTGAAAGGCCTAACCAAACGCGGTATTTCATTTCACAACTTTGCAGTAGTCAAATCAATTTCGTTTCAGAATATTCAATTAATTTCTTGACGATGCCACTTATTTCACAATTGTTCGTTTAGATTACAACCACAGGCTGTCTGTTTTCGCCACCACAATTCTAGCCTGTCCTGTTAAATTACCATTCCCTACTAATATTATAAATGTGAAAGTTACCTACTCTGTGCCTTTTCAGGCTTCGACCGCAACGCAAATTCCGACATAATTTAGTATAGACGTAGGTTTACTACCAAGATAGCATGTAGGATACTTTTATCCCGGAAAATACACAGTTTTGGAAATGAAAGTTCCGTTTAAGTATATGTATAATCAGTTTATCCTCGTCTGCTGCTAGGTAACTCATATGGCATACCACTGAGCACGATCCTTGGCTACTCATTGCTTGCAAAGATGCTGGCTAATTTCAGCTGAGCTCTCGAATATACGATTCCTTGCATCAGGGGCAGCGGAGATGACAGAATTTATGAGCGATCGAGTCTTCGGCGCACAAAAAGTCTGCGTGGATTGTATGCATTGTGCGCCGGATATTTTGCGCGTTACTGCATATAACTCGATAGGTTCTATTTTCACAGACTAAAAACTCCGTCGTGGATAGTCTGGCGTCTGCGCAGGGCCTTAAACGGTGATCAATTTACTGGACAGACGGCATCGCGAGCAACAGCTAATAAACTCTGAATACTAGCAAATGAAACGTTATTTAGACAAACTTGTCTATTTTATAACTTTGTAGCCACTTTCCTGTAACTTTTGGGTTGATAGTTAGCTAAAAAGGGTACAATAGTGACAGGTTGCTAGTATGTCGTCTGAAACATGCCTCAACCTCTAATTAGTAGCCTTCTATATCTACGGAAGAAATAGAGTTAACCATATACCACATATACAAGACCAAGAAAAATCCTCCAAATAATATGTATCTAATTGATTGGAACCAAACCGAGTGTTTTTCTTTCCTCAACGTTTCAAACTGCTTCGAATCTAGTGACGTACCCGCAATAGGCGTTTCAGGAAGGCACGTTACATCAGGAGTTACGCGTGTGCGCATGCAACGATTATTGTTACGCTTTTTGTCACCATTGTATGCAACACTAGCGTTAGTGTAAGCGAGAACAGGTCTTCTTGTTTCAGGTTTCTATTCCTCGAAAGAAAAAAATCTAGTGGGCTCATAAGATCATTTTTAACTTCTTTTTGTAATTTACCATTGCTAGTAATCATAGTTGGATAGTTTAGGTATGCTTTAGGCTACTGGCTAGCAACCTGTTACCATAGTAAGAGGTATCATAATACCTCTTTCATCTAGGTATATTGAAAGTTAAAGATATTCAAAAAGTCCCTACGTAACGTTAAATAAGTAGTTACCGTTTTTACTATTAGGTATGTGCTTTGCCTACCCTATTCGAAAAGTGTGCATGAACATCCGTACTAATATAAAAATGTGAAAGTGTGTTTGTTTGTTTGTTTGTCTGTCTTTCACGGCTAAACGGAGCGATGAATTGACGTGATTTTTTTAAGTAGAAATAGTTTAGGGCATGGAGAGTGACATAGGCTACTTTTTGTCTCTTCAAAACCCCCCCATTTTGTTTGTGGAGAATTCCGCAATTTTTAATGTATAAAGCTATAAATTGGTCTTCTGTGCTACCCCGAATTTAACGCGAGCGGAGCCGCGGGCAAAAGCTAGTTTTATTATATTTAGGATTGCAGTTATGTGTGTGAGTTTTCTATCATTGTGTTTACACATTTGTTGCATGTACTCAGTTATATCTGGTACGTCACTGAAAATCAAATTAAAAATTAACATTTGAATTTCATAAATATTACCTTTGCAATGAAACGTCCGTAATAGATTACCAACGCATCAAAAACAGTTGACTCGATTAATTTCGTTATAATGAAAACCTAATTCTAACAATATTATAATGAAGCAGTCATTTAAATGCGTCTGAGCTAAAACAGTTGGTATTTGTACGACCTTAAAGCTAAAATTTCTGATTTACTTGGGATTATCGTAATTAATTCGACTGACCACGTATTCAAATGTCATGGGAAACGAGTTGGACATTTTGTTTTTTGCGTTTTATCAGAAAACTGTTCTAGAAGTCGTCGTACACATACAGGGTGTCCCGTGGCAGATTTTGGATTTGAAATTTGAATATTTTTCCAACGGTTGCGCGTGGGAGCGGGAAAGTGTTACCGTTTGACTTGGCGTTTGTGCGGATTGTTTACCCATGGTGCAGTAGTGGATTGGCGTGCACCGCGGTTTCGGAGTTAAAGCGTATTGTAAAGCATAAATTTCTGCGCTGTAGCTCACCGGTCATTTTGTTCTCACTACAATATTCGTCTATTAAGTGACGGACCGAGTGGAATTCTGATTAGGAAGTGGGTCCAGAAGTTCCATGCAACACGTCCAACAGTAAAAGAGGCCACCTCCAGGTCCCACCCAAACGTGAAGGACTGATCAAAACATTGGATGTTTTGAAAGCAACGTGCAAAATAGTCCCCGCCATTCCGAGTGTAACAAAGCGTCAAGTTTGCGGCTGCCAAAAACCATGATGCACCGTTTTTCAAGCTTGGACATTAAATTCCATCCTTTTAAGAGCCAATTGGTACAGGGATTTAAAACTTAGTCGGTCAGAGAGCGGCAGGAGTTCTTTGGGAACATGTGATGACTCTTCTTAGTAAAAATCTTCCTCGGAAAATCGAATAGCCGGTTTAAAGACATTGGCATGGCTATCCAGATCACCAGATCTTACGTCTTTGGTTTTTTTTATCTATGGGGGAAACTTAAAGATAAATTTATACGATAATGACCTGACGAATCTTTTAGAATTAAACGATAATATGACTCGAAAAGTTGACGCTATTTTTCCGTCAGTACTACAGCGCGTCAATCAGAATGCACTGGAAAAATAATAATACACTTCGTCAATATACATTATGTTCTCCATACAAACGGTACCATCATTCACGGTGACACTATGAATGTTCAGTGATATTATGAAACAGAGTTTAGTCCCAAATAAAGCAATTAATGCCTGGGCTATGTGTACTGAACATCGGACAAACATACTTAAGTATACATAAAGTCAACATCCAATATAAAGAAGTATAAACATAATATATTCGTATTATCATACAAAAATCAGCCTAGGTCTGTAATGTTCCACCCTGTATGCTGAATTTTAGCGATGGCTTGTACGCAGAAGTCGCGGCTACAGCGCTCTAATAAGGTAAGTAAGTATATAGAATAATGAGCTAACAACACATGACAGTAATAACGTAGAATATAAACAAATTTGATTTGCAGAGAATAAAATACTACCGACTGAGTTTTGGTGATACGTAATTCCATTTCACGGTTCCCTGCTTCCAATCAATTGATTTGTTCATACAATTATATTTGCTTCGTAGGTATAAAAATTACGAGCCCTACAGTAGCGTTAGCTGATGTATGTTACTCATAATTGTACGTATATACGTCACTGTGACGTTTTTAAAGTGAACGTAATGTTTTTAACAGCTTCTGAACAGTTTCTGACTGCTATCAGTATGCTTAAAGTGGCTATAAAACGTGAAATAGTCATGGTGTTGACTAAAAACGTTATGTGAGCTCTGCCTACTCCGTTGGGGAATACTAACGTGATGTTTATGTACTGCCGCCCTTACTCAACTAATAACACATGCCATTATGACAGAGCCTGGCGGGCCGTGAACAGCGAAAACAGGTAACTAGCAGTTACAGGCTTAAACGGCTGTGTAGCTTTCTCCACTAATGCTATAGTACCGTGCATTTGTAGGAATACTACTGTTTGTCTTTGTATGCCCGTAAATGGGCCATTTTATGAGTTGTTCGTTTTTTTGCAAGTTAGAAATAATCCTACTCAGAATCAAGAGGACAATTAACCGCATAAAAAAGGGGTGCTTCTTTTCTACATATTTTTCATTGTTACAGATCAGATATGGTTTTCTCAAATAGTTTTTATTCTATTGTGTGACGGATTATAACTATAGGTACAAGAAGTGTGGAGATAAGTCGTTATAAAAACAGAAAAGAAAGCTTAGATAAAACAGATCCTCAACGATAATTAGTTTGTACAAAGGTACAGTTTTTAATTTCTTTTTTTACAGTTTCTCTTACAAAAACGGACGCAAAAAAATTACCACGAGACCACGCCAGTTATAATTATAACATGACTGTACAAAATGTTATTATTTAGTATTTGAGCCAATTTCTTTTTTTTTAAATATTTGCACATTGACGATATTTTTGTGAATTGCTTTCGACACAACTTTAGTAGCCATTTATTTATTTTGTTTGTTTTATTTTTGTACCCGGTATCATGACTTCGACATATTTTTTCACATTTTGTGTTCTGATTTTTTTTGGACATTGTTATTAATTTGTCCTTTTTGCTTTTCGTTGGAACCAGATTAAAAAATATTTAAGTATTAAATAATAGTGTTAATTATTGTCATTTCATTTATGTGAAATTTGCTAATCTTGCTCAAAATATAACATCACCTAATTTTAAACAATACATTTATTGGCGGGAACCGGTAGTGCCGATTGCGGGTGTGCCGGGACCCGGTCGAAAGCCACTCGATGGGTTAAACATTAAACTTAAGTGTACCATATTAACAAACATAGTATTATGGCGCGCCCGCAACTCTTGGGCAACTCGCGTCGTTGTGTGCCTTACGTAACGCTGGCGAAATATTTACAGTGCTTGATAAATGAAGTTAAGGTTTGTTGTCATTTCTTAAGCTTTGCCGCGAAATATTTGCTCTAAAGTTACCACCAAGTTAGCCGGTTTTTTTTTCAGTATTATTTAGTGATATTTTTTAAATGTGCATTTTAATATGTTTACTTGTTGGTCGTAAGAAATCCTTAATGGATTAGTGCGCCTTTGTACCATCACTTTGTTTGTATTTTTTTACATTCGTGTTCTTTTTCGTACAGAATAAATACCACACGATGAACCCCTTTTGTCTATGTTAAGGCCGGTCACATACGTTCGGAATTTTTCCGTTCGGAACCCCGAATCGGACTTTCCGAACGCAGTCAATCTATACAAAATCAATGGACCGCCACACACATTCGGAAAAATTCCGTTCGGAATTCCGAACGGAAAGCTTGCGAAAGTGTGTGGCGGTCCATAGATTTTGTATGGATTGACTGCGTTCGATTTTCCGATTCGGGATTCCGAACGGAAAAATTCCGAATGTATGTGGCCGGCCTAAGATCTTAAAGTACGATAGAAATGGCTACGAGATGTTGACTGTTGAACGCATCGTGTGCTCTGCCTACTTCCATCGGGAATACAGGTGTGATGTGATATTAATAGGTTCCTATCGCCTAAAGCATACCTGAAATTTAACTATTTAAATTTAATTTCTTTTTTGTATTTCTTTATTGTAACTCCGACCACAATACAACAATCTGGCATGACAATTGATCGGATCGAAATGAAATTTTGGAAGACAATTTGACTACTACTTTGAGACTAATGAGAAACAGTTGGCAAAAATTTATTCAGCAAAAATGCTGTAATTGATAATAAAATTAATGTGTATTAGTTTATTTAATAAAATAAGTAAGACACTAAATTTGTATGAGGATCATAAAATTTGTATCTCATCTTACTTCATTATACGTGCATAAATCTTACGTTATTATAAAGATACACCAATGTTGGTTCAAATATTTGATCAAACTACCAGTTACCGTTACCCTACCCTAAGGCAATGGGTAATCCGTTGCGCCAGGGACCGGTCAGAGCTAGCTGTAGTTAAACCCTTTGCACTCCGGTTCAGAAGTTCACAAGTTACTCAACGAGTAAGGAAGTGAAAACAGGCAAGTCTGGCCCATTTGTTTAACATTTTATTTTTACAATTTATAATAAATACACACATACATACATATTCTCACGCCTGTATTCCCAAAAGGGGTAGGCAGAGCACATGAATTCAAAAATCCAGTGCCACGTTTAGCAATTTCAGGGTAACCAGATAGTTAAACGTGAGATTGTAGTGACAGGTTGCTAGCTTATTGCCCACAATACACTAACCCTTACCCTGAGTCGCCTCTTACGACACCAGCGGGAAGAAAGGGGGAGGTGCTATTCTAACCCGGCACCACACGGATAATAAATTGTTTGAGATATTCTTGACACACTAATAACAATCCATTTCGTCCGTGGATGCCGTAAGAGGCGACTAATGAATAAGGTTTGTTTTAGGCGTCAAGCTAGCAACCTGTTCCTAATATAATTGCCAACTCAAAACCTGAAAAAGTATATGCTAGAAGGGGCCACGAAGCGTGAAATAGTCATGGCTTTGTCTACGTAGCGTTTCGTGTACTCTCCCTACCCTGTTTGAGAATACAGGCGTGAAAATAAAAAGATTTATATTTTAGACAGAGGTCCCGGTATTATAAGGAATACATTATCACATTTTATCACAACAGATTAAAGAAATGTCAGAAATACCATAAAAAATATCGACAAAAACTTAAATTGGGACTTTTAAGGTTTTCTTTAATTTTAAAGTTTCAGTGGTTTTACTTCAGCGTGTTTTGAATTTTTTGGAACGTAATTTTACGTATAGAACCAAAAATCTGACATGTAATTGATTATTATAAAGATAATTTAAAACTTTCTTGCACAAACCAAAATATAAAGTAGTTTTGTCGGCATGATCCCTTACACACAACTTCGCAAAGTTTCCGTAATTACCATAGCTGAGTTCCTTGACAGATGTCCGAACTTGGCCCAAGTAATATCTGACCTCCAACTTTACTTTGATAACTTTCATATTTATATTCATGGGAACATCTAATAACTTTACTTAGCTTCTAACTTACCGAAATAAATTATACATACATAGGTATACATATCCTCACGCTTGTATTCCCAAGAGGGGTTAGGCAGAGCACATGAATTCAAAAATCCAGTGCAACATTTAGCGATTTCAGGGTAACCAGATGGTTAAACGTGATATTGCAAGGACAGGTTGCTAGCCCATCACCACAATACACTAACCCTAATAAATTATACTCGTAGATTTTAACAAACACGTAGTTTTCCGTTGGTCTCAGGTTAAGAACATCAAATTATTAAAATATTGCAAATTGTGCAGTTGAAAGTACTTAATACGAATTAAGATTTTTGACAAGATGAATTGAATGTTGCAATAAAATTAAAAATTCTACAGGGTGTTATTTGTCATTCAATTCTACAGGCTGTTTAGGTGTTCTATTTGTACGACAACAATCGAAAGAATAACCTTCAACCGATCTAGGACAGTTCGTTTGTTTAATTTAAATCGAGTCAGTGGTTACGTTGCAACTGAATACGTTTCAAACAATTGTGGTGTTGGAAATATATATTTGAACAAAATAGTAACGTAAAGAACCTAGTTCCCGCGTGCATTAATAATCGACATTTTCAGACTTCATTCAATGGAAAAATAGATGAATACAAAAGACTATGAAAAATTCCTCACACTGTCAGATGAGCCGACTGCATGCGTCAAATCCTTACTAATATTATAAATCAGAAAGTGGGTTTGTTTGTTTGTTCCACTTTCGCACTGTAACTACTGAACCGATTGCTTTGAAATTTACTACTTCTACTACTACTTTTTATCCCGGAAAAATTGATGTTCCCGAGGGAAAACAAAAATATAGTTTGCTTGATAGATCGATATCGATCGATGATAGATCGATATCGATCGATGACCGATCGATAGATGATAGATCGATGGCGCTGTGTGTCGTTTGAAACGAAAAGTTTTCTTATAGTTGTGCTATATACCGGAATATAACCGAGTTCCACGCGGGCGAAGCCGCGGGCGGAAAGCTAGCTCGAAATAAACAGTTTAATTCTATCAATCATCGTTGTTATAAGAATCGATTTCAATTTAATACTTAACGTAGGTAAACTTTACAATACTTACTACCAAGAAAGTGTGGTGTAGGTTTAGGATAACACTTCTCCATTTCTTCCGTGGATGTCGTAAGAGGTGACTAAGGAAATAGGGAAATTACATTTCAGGTGACAGGCTAGCAACCTGCCAACTCAAAAGCTAAAAAAATAGACTAGAAGCGTCCACTGAACGTGAAAGTTTTGGATTTGTCTATGTGGTGTTTTGTGTGGTCTGCCTACCCCTTATGAGAATACAGGTTGTATGCAAGTTGCTTAATCTAGGCCGTTTGCTTCCATTTAAACGTATTGTAAAGACATTTCGATATATTAGACGAAGAAACTTATAACATAACACATAGTGCCAAGAAATCAAGGCGATTCTTGATATGAAACTGTTTGTGTCCGATACAAAGTGGAGAAGTTCATCGCGAGCGCGTTGATGTCTAATTGAAAGATTACTTGCGCAGTCAATACGTAGAGATATCTCATGTTGAAGTTGAATGTTCAACGTTCCCAACGATACCTACAAATAGTTCAATATCACAATTTAGCTAGGGCAGTAAAAGGCTTAGTCTAGTCTGGTTATAGTTTTAGCATTTGTAAGCTACTTTCCCTTTTTGCCTTCGATAACTATTTCAACACAAACTATAGTTACAACTGTACAGGATGCCTATTTTAACGCTTCGTAACAAATATTCGACATGCTGTTTTTTTTTTCATAATTCTCAAAATATCAAGTTATTATATTTTTAGTCAAATTTTAATAAATTAAATTTTTAGGATTTCTACCTATTCAGCAAGTACGTTTTAACGTTCGTTTCATTCCAAAAAATACACTGGCAAAAAAATCGACCCTTTTTTACAAATAAGAGTTTCTAAAAATTACTGACTTTTTATGTAGGTAATCATAAAAGCGTAAATAAACGCCTTGCAAACAAATATAGCCGCAAGCACAGCGGTCTGTGGCAAACAGCCTCAAACAGGCGATTTCTACCGCGATTGTTCGCCACTTTCTCTCAGTGAAACTGTGTGTTTTTACCCATTGTGCGCACACGCCGGGTTCCAATTTCGAACGGCATTGAACAACCGTTAAAAAAACTTGCTAAAATTCCTATGAATTTTTTTAAATCAAAAAATAAAATACTTCCTTATACACTAAAAAGTTACTCAAGAAACTTTCTTTTAAATTTCTATTTAAAAAAAAAAAACTTACCATGATTTTTTTTTCACCGATAAATCCTGGATGCACTACAAAAATTTACACACACAACACACAACACTCGATATAAACTAGTGTCTATCTTTTTTAATTCTGTCCGTTCCGTGCGACCAGCCCGAGCGACAGTCGTGAACTAAATCCAACCGAAAGTACCTTACTATGCCTGCGCGCGCGCCGGGGACATAACTGTCTTGATACTTTGACATGAATTTTGATTGGTTTAAAAATGAAAGTGTACATCCGTGCATTTCAAGGTCGACGACACTTTAATTTTGCTTTCTTCCGTCTTGCTCTTTGGCTTAATTGTATTTTTATGCAATGTGCACTATTATAGTGCGTCGTAGTTTCTTTGTAAAGTTTTTTATAGTATTAATTAATAGTCATTAATGACTTTAGGATTAGACTAACATTATCTGGAAACTTACAGGGTGTTTGAAGAAGCATGCACCATTTTGAGGTTTTTTAATAGTTCCTTAGTGGTAGTTATTTTTTAATAACTGCGCTACGATTTTTTAGTAATTGTTAATAAGAAGCCCCATATATTTTTTTAGGTATGTGGCATTAAGCAGAAAGCATTATGAAATTCAAAAAAATTCAATTTTTTTTTAAATCTAAATCAAAAATTTGTTCATGCTAGTAGGCCGTAAGGAGCTGTTGTCTTTTTTGAGTCTTTAGCGCAGGCAATGATTGCCAAGAAGAATGCGCCCTAAGAAAAGTTAGCACTGTTTTTTTCTGCAACATACACATTACAATTAAAGAAAATTCTGATCATTTACAGATCAACAACTTCTGAACTAGGGTAAGTTGTAAGCTGTAAAGGAATTTCATAAGTATTCGAACTTCCGAACACACGTAACAATAGTTACAATAATTATGTCTATTTTCAACCATTGAAAATGAAACACAAACACTGTAATAACACACGGGTAACAAGAAGAATTTTATTTTTGAAAAAGTGTAAAGATGTAAACCTCTGTGTTAACGACTGTACATTTATATTTTTATTTTAATGTTTTTTTTTATTAGTTTCATGAGACACAAAAAAAATAAAAGATCTGAAAATGTCTTGATTATGATTGAAGTAGGTAGGTAAAATTTTAATTTACGTACAAACATTCATAATTTCATAAACAATATCCTCATAAGCCGACTGTGTTCATAGAACATAGATTTTTTCCACAATATGCCACACTGTAAATCGTCATAATGAAAATATCACATTATTTTGGAAAAACAACATCCAAATTTGCTTTTTGTCAATTCACTACTTCAAAATCAAAACAATCAAAATACCACAAAGCTATAAAAAAATAATGTGACTTTAATTAAAATATATGTTATTATAACATCATTGGGCTTTTAACTAATGATCATGCTAATAAATAAAATGAGTTAGTTCTTTTTTAGAAATGACTGCTGAATTAGTTAATTAATATTAATGACATTTACAGTAAAAAAAAGAAACTATCAAGACCTTTTGCAGTCGCCCGAGTTGCATTATAAAATAAACGTACGCATGTTCCTTTCCCCTGCAAATGTCAGTGTAAGTGAGACAGCCATAGGCTGCGCTCCTCGCTTCCGCGCTGTCACCAATGTTGGCATCATACAGCCTCAATTTTCCCAACACTGGGCACAGGCCTCCTCTCAGTATGAGACGGCTAGGACTGTATTTCTCACTTAGGCCCTATGATTTGCTTTTATCGATATTCTAAAAAAATAGAAAATCGATAAAGGCAAATCATAGGGGCATAGCCACAACAGATACAAATTTAATGAAAAACATTTTTTTTTGCTCTAATGTCATTATTCACGGAGAAAACAGGGGAAGGGGACTACGTTTGTATGGAGAAGTGGCGCGACTCCTATCCTCTTAAGAAAATATTTTCTATCTACCTATCCCCGGGTTTAACGTAAAACGCATGTGTCATCGCTTTCTATCTCACTTGACCAGAGCGAGACATTTTTCTCATGTCAAGGATATATAAAATAAGTGTGCTTATAGCTGATATAGTATCTAAAGTCTACGCGGAAGTGGAGTTTGAATGACGTCGACGACATTTTAGAGGTTTGCCTTGAAGGAGTTATTGGCCAGCTATTCAACTGGCCCAGAGGGAGGGTCCATTAAGAAACTTGTGCATTATTTCTCTTACATACCTATAGTCGCGAACCGGGATTGTTGAGCCACTGGCCGTTGTTCGCAATTTGGAGTGTAATTAATGGCCGATATAACCGACTAGATGTTAGCCAAATGATTATTATTACACGACCAAGTTACAAACATAGGTAAGTGGCTCAACAATCCCGGTTCGCAATGGTACATCACGCCAGCATTCCCAGATGGGGTAGATGGAGCACACAAAAGGTTACAGTCAGGGCCATACTAGAAGTGGCTGCGATGCGTAAAATAGACATAATCATGGTTTTGTTTGTGTCACGTTTTGTGTGCTATGCCTACCCAATTTGAGAACAAAGTTTGATTGTATGTTTGTATATGTAATCCTTATCCTTACTAATATTATAAGTCAGAAAGTGAGTTTGTTTGTTTGTTTATTTGTTTGTTTGTTCCGCTTTCACGCCGTAACTACTGAACCGATTGCTTTGAAATTTTGCAGACGTAAAGATAGAAGTCCGGATTAAATAATAGGCTACTTTTTATCCCGGAAAAAATTTATGTTCCCGAGGGAAAACAAAAATATAGTTTGCTTGATGAATCGATATCGATCGATGATAGATCGATATCAATCGATAACCGATCGATAGATGATAGATCGATGGCGCCGTGTGTCGTTTGAAACGAGAAGTTTTCTTATAGTTGTGCTTTATACCGCAATATAACCGAGTTCAACGCGGGGGAAGCCGCGGGCGGAAAGCTAGTACATATACACCGTGGGCCCGAGGAACCCGACTAACTTTAACTATCGATTCTAGAGCCTATTTGCAATGTATAATAAACTATGACATGTAGTCCATAAACATACGAAATTCACAAAAATGTCATCAATACTTTCACATAATATGCAGGTAAGGTCAGGTGGGGGAAGAGAAACACAGGGGTAAGAGGGCACTACAGACAATACTCACTCATAACTCGTACGTGTTATGGTCTGTGGTGCCTCTTACCCCTGCCCTGCCAATGCGTTCCTCTTCCCCCACCTGACCTTTATGTACCTATAAATTTATCATGGCTGCGTTTCTATGAGGGCAGGCAGAGTAGGTATACGAAGCGTAATGTAGTTGAAAATTATGACTATTTTGCGTTTGACTGACACTTCTAGAGCGATAGTATAATGTTAAGGTTTTTCAGTTAGTACCTAAGTAGGTAAATTAGTGATAGGATGCTAGGCTGTCGCCTAAAGCATGCTTAAACGTTCTTATCCTTAGTCACCTCTTATTAAACACGACTCCGCATGCTATAGTTCAGGTTATTAAAAAAAAATACCTACAATGCTTATTATAATGGTTTTATTTTCATAAGTAGCTTATGCTAGACATTGTAAAAACTTTACAGAACGCAATTGCAATTCATTTGAACTTCCAAATCGTTCACAGCCCTCCCATGCGTATCATGTCTTCATCGATCCTGGAAAAAGTAATATTAATTTGTTTAGTAGCAATACATACCTTCAAAGTTAGGGGAAGCGCAAACGACAGACTTTTCGTGCGATCGAGCCTGAGGCGCACAAAAAGTCTGCGTGGATTATACGCATTGTGCGCCGGACTTTTTGCGCGTCGTGTGCGTTACTGCATATAATTCCATAGGTTATAGGTACATATTTTGACAGACTAAAAAGTCCGTCGCGGATTGTCTGTCGTCTGCGCAGGGCCTTATGATAATAACTGACAGACCGCGCAAAGGCATTGACGATCAGTTTTTCGCGTCAGTATCGACTACGAATGGTGAACTATATTTCCCACTCACTGGCGTCACACCGGCTCAGTTTTCGACCGGGCGGGCTGTTAGGGGGAGTACTACCTCAATGTGACGAAAAAAAAATCAGAGCGTCTAGTGTATTGAAAACGATGATGGACTCGATAACGATTTCGTTAACGAATGAACGAGGAACGAAAGGAGTCGTGTCGACGCGGTAGTTATGCAAACAATCCGCTGGCGGCCCTGTCTCAGTTTCCATTTGTATAGAAAAAAAAAATGTTTTTGTGATAACTCGCAATCAAAAATGTTACCGACTCCATGATCGTTTTGAACACACTAGACGTACTGAACACTGCTCATTTCTGTCGCTACGTGGCTAGCGATCGCAAGTATACTAACAGCTAACGGACACAAATACTTTTATTAATATTTTTACTACTTCAATTTATACACGAGTGACAGTGGTGAATGGCGCCAAAAAAAAGTAGGATATAAAAACTTACCCGAACTCGTCTTCGGTGTAGCAAGGGGGGCAAGGAGGGCCAGGTGGACCTGGGGGTCCTGGGGGCCCGGGTGGGCCCTGTGGCCCAGGAGGCCCCGGAGGTCCGGGGACCTGAAAAAAAAAAATATTCCGTACCCAAAGGGTAATAAACCGGCCAAGTGCGAGTCGGACTCGCGCACGAAGGGTT